>JANRGW010045320.1:0-11846 GCA_024733675.1 Psilopsiagon aymara | reverse complement strand
CATCCTGGGCATGACGTGCTGTGGTGTGGAATACCTCTTTGGTCAGTTTGGGTCAGGTGTCCTGTCTCTGCTTCCTCTTGGCTCCCCCTCCTCCCTGGCAGAGCATGAGGCTCCAGAAGTCCTTGGCCAGACCAAACATCACTAGGCCATAACTAAAAACATTGGTGTTATCACTGCTGTTCCTAGGACGAAAGTCAAAAACGCAGCACTGCACTAGCGACCAAGAAGGAGAAAAATGACTTGAACTGCTGAGCCCATGAGAGGAAGCAACCACTGGATGGCTGGAAACATACCCTGTGCCCCATGCCGCTGTCCGCAACACTATCCTGGGCCTTGAGAAACAGATTTTGTGGGGACACAGCACCCCAGAAAGAATTGAGTCAGACAATGGGACTCATTTCAGGAACAACCTTATAGACACTTGGGCCAAAAAGCATGGCATTGAGTGGGTATATCACATCCCCTGCCATGCACCAGCCCCTGGGAAAATCAGACGGTACAATGGGCTGTTAAAAAACTACACTGAGAGCAATGGGTGGTGGGGCTTTCAAACATTGGGTTACGCATTTACCAAAAGCCAACCGATTGGTCAACACCAGAGGATCTGCCAACAAGGCTGGTGTTGCCCAGTCAGAATTTTTACATACTGTGGAGGGGGATGGAACTTCTGTGGTGCATATAAAGAATTTTCTGGGGAAGACAGTCTGGGATATTCCTGCTTCAGGTAAAGGCAAACCCACTCATGGAATTGCTTTTGCTCAGGGACCCCGATATACCTGGTGGGTAGTGATGGAAAATGGGGAAGTCTGATGTGTACCTCAAGGGGATTTGATTTTACTGGAAAACAGACAATGAACTAAATTTTATGCTGTTTTCTGCTATGCAATACTTTTATAGCTCACCAACTAGATGTCTTCAAGTCATCAGCAACTTCTCTCTGACTGTCATCCCAACAAAGAATGAACTTTAATAAAACCGAATGAGTTCTGCATTAAAGGAACAATCAGCATCAGCAGGCAATGACCCAACACTGCACACAGCCTCTCCTGCTCTGAAAGACTGTTACAAGAGATGGAGCTTGACGTCATGGACCAAATGGATTCAGTAGCTTTATAGAGATTGGTCCATGCACTAAGGACTGATCTCTCTCTCTCTCTCTCTCTCTCTCTCTCTCTCTCTCTCTGTGTATGTATTTATATACATGTGAGGATATATTGAAAATGTGGGACCTGAGCATGGCATGAATGGTATGGAATAAGGGGTGGATACTGTCTTGGGTTCAGCAGTAGCAGTCATTTTTCACCTTCTTAGTAGCTGGTGCAGTGCTGTGTTTTCACTTTCGGCCTGGGAACAGCGCTGATAGCACCGATGTTTATAGTTACTGCTTAGAGTGTTTGGTTTGACCAAGGACTTTCTGAGTCTCGTGCTCTGCCAGGGAGAAGGGAAAGCCAAGAGGAAGCAGAGGCAGGACAGCTGACCCAAACTGAGCACATTATGCCCAGGATGGAAAAACTGGGGGGCAGTTACCCAGAAGAGTTCAGTTCACAGCTCTGTCATTGGGTGGTGAGCAGTTGTATTCTCTTCCCTTGTATTTTCCTGGTCATTACTATTATTAGTGGTAGCAGTAGTGATTTGTGTTGCACCTTAGTCACTGGACTGTTCTTATCTCAACCCATGGGAATTACATTCTTTGATTCTTCCCCCCATTCCCCCCACCCCCCTTGGAGTGGGGGTGAAGAAAGAGGGGGGAGCGAGTGAGCAAACTGTGTGATTTATGGCTTAAACCACGACAAACAGAAAAAGAAAAGGGGGAGAAAAATCTCCATCGCTCGTCATAATAGGAATTGCACAGAAAATAAATCCTGGTATACAGAGATGAGATCTGCCTAAGTAGCAGAACCCTGCATTATTTCTTCAGTTCTGAAGACGTCTGTGAAGAAGGCAGGACTAGCTCCGAGGCCTTATGACCCTTTCCTTCTGCTAATGAAACCATGATCTTATACCCTGAGTGCTGTTAATACAACTTTTTTCCCAGAATATTAGGAAGAAAAAAGAATTAATGATCCTTCACACATTTACATCACTAACAAACTGAAATTTCATGACAGCTTTTTCTTCCTACAGATCCCTGTGTATGTTATTACTGTATAATATTTGAAAATCTGTTGGTTTTTGATTCACAAAAGAAGTAATCTTAAGAACTTACATGCTTACTTTATTTCAAAATCAGATAACCTCTAGCCAGTTATATTTGTGAAGCGCTACCGAAACAGTGTGTCACTAAAATGAAAATATGCAAAAAATTTGTCTAGGTACGCTATTCCACAGGTAGGCATCTATTTGAGACCATAAATCTGGTTTCATATTCTCTAGCATCCACACTAGTCATCTTATTCTACATTATGAGAGAATATGTCATTTTTTGCAATATAATGTAAGCAGTGGAAAATAAATATTCATGAATATGAATAATGAACAAAAAATAATAATATTCTGCTAAAAGCTTGACATCTACCCTGAGAATTTTATTAACATATGAAAGTGACCTCCAGCTTTAAATGGGCTTCTTCCAACTAAATATTAAAATGTGTGACCTAACCTCCTTCTGCATAATACCTAATTAAAATTGCTGTATTATTCATATGTTACAGATATGAAGCTGAAGTCTTATGTGGCCTACTTATGGAGAAGCTTCTTTAATAAAAATGTTACTCTTAGATTTAAAAGTTCTGTATCACTTATAACACATATAACACGTTTGACTCCATTTTCAATAATATTTTTAAGTTGCATAAAAAGTGTTTGATATATCGTTGAATTTGCTCTACAAAAAACAATTAGCAAAAGTGGTACTACATAATTTCAACCAATACCGCACTATCAACAATAAACAAATAATTAAGTGAATGTAAGTAGACACATTTATTGTGCCTGTAACTAGATTTGCTGTGTCTAATACAATAGAAATCTCACCTTTATTTGTCAAGTAAAATTTTCTGCAGTTCTTGGGCTACCTTGTCTTTTTCATCTTTTCATTTTTCCTCACTTAATACATGTTTTTTAAACACCATTTCCATGCTACCTAATTCCAGACTCACACTAATGTCAGGCAAAACAGAAATTTTCAAGCATACAGAAATTATCTTGTTTGCTTTTCCACTAATTTATGGGTGCTGCTTTTTCTCAGCTGCTTGTGGACTGTGGTCAGACAAAAATCTGTGTGAAAAGTTTGTTGAATAGTTAGGTTATAAAAGGAAATATAAGTGACTGATATGTGGCAAAGACAAAAATTTTTTCTCTTGAAATTATTGATCACTTCCCTCTAATGAGGCAGCAGATAGCAACCTCACTGCACTTGTAATATGGATCTGTTAGCAATGGCCTTATAATGAAGCTAGAAGGGTCCAAACACCCAAGTCTTAATTACAGCTCTGAAGCCAGTTCTCAGTCTCTTTGGGCAAGAGACTGCTTGTGCCTCAACAAGACTACCTATGATTGTGAAAAAAACCATATTTATTCTCATATTTCTAAAGGGTACAAAGCTGATTCATTCTTCAAAGTGGAATTACACTAGTCATTATGTGCATTCCTACATCAAAAGAGATGTTATAACTTCTTTCTTAACTAGCCATACAAATAAGAAAAGCATTCTAAATGTTTATAAAATCAAAGAAGGCATTTCAGGGAAGATGAAGGTCAAAACACATTTTACTGTTAAGAGAAAAAAAAAAAAAACCCACAACATAAACCCTAAATATTTCTTAGAAGAAAACAAGAATTCAAAATAAGAATTATTTAAGGTAACTGAATACTAGCTTACTTATGGTAAAAAATATGACTGCTTAAAACTCTTATGCACCTTTCATTTATTTTTCTGTATTCACTCAGTGGATGAAGCACTCTATAGACAGATAGGAACAGCCTCACCCTTGCAGGCCCTTGTTCTCATGGGGGACTTCAACCACCCTGATTATCTGTTGGAGGGATGCTACAGCCCAGCACAAGCAATCCAGGAAGTTCCTCGATTGTGTGGAAGACAGCTTCCTTCTGCAAGTGGTAGAAGGAGCTGACAAAGAGAGGTGCCATGCTTGACCTTTGCTCACCAATAGGGAAGGGCTGGCTGGAAATGTGATGCTCCAGGGCACCCTTGATTGCAGCGATCATGAGATGATCGAATTCGAGATCCTCAGGACAGTGAGAAGAGCACGCAGCAAGGTCACTGCCCTGGATTTCAAGAGAGCAAACTTTGGCCTCTTCAGGAACCTGCTCAGTAAGGTTCATGGGATATAGCCCTAGAGGGCAGGGGGGACCAAGACTCTTGGCTGATATTCATGTTGCTGCATGCTCAGGAGTGATACATCCCTACTAGAAGGAAGTGTGGCAGGAGGGCCAGGAGACCCCCATGGATGGATAAGAAGCTGCTGAGGAAAATTCGAAGAAAAAAAGGGGCTTGCAAAAGGGGAAGTTAAGATTGGATATGAGGAAGAAATTCTTTACTGTAAGGGTGGTGAGGCACTGGAATGGGTTGCCCAAGGAAGTTGTGAATACTCCATCCCTGGCGGTGTTCAAGGCCAGGTTAGACATAGCCTTGGGTGATATGGTTTAGTGGGAGCTGTCCTTGCCCATGGCAGGGTGTTGGAACTAGATAATCTTAATTTCCTTTCCAACACTAACTATACTATGATTCTAAGATTCCATAACCATTGTACAATTCTATGATATAGAGAATGTATAAAAACACTATCATGTCATCATAGAAGACATAAACACCAATAATACATTTTCTTTACTGGGGCAGGTGACTGCATTTAAGTTTGGGGAGTTAGTTTCATGAAGACACAAAACTAACTTGATTTCTTTTTTCACTTTTTCAAGGTATATTTTCTCACATTCTTTCTCAAGTGTTTTCTACTTGCTTTCAAATGAAAACAAGTCAATACACAACCTTGCACATGTGCAGTGGAACCTATTAGACTTTAGCAGAGTGCCTTGTCATTGTCAAGAAATTGTCATGACAAGTAGTCCAAAAAAGGTATAGCAGCACAAACTAATGTAGCTCAAAGAAATGGTTTTAATAGCTACCACAGTTGAAATTTATAAAGACACATCAATTCATGTTGTAATGGAAACACAAACACATCTTTGCCTTTTATGAACAGAGGAAATGAGATTTTACCTGTATTCCTATAGTTAACAGGTTATGATTTATTGCAAGGCAAATTCAATAATCGTAACCAAAGCACTTGAACCCAAATGAAAAAATAGAGCACTAAAATGCAGTCTGAAGTTGAAGATTCATTGATTTTTGACAGGTTTTGTGTCTTAATTTCTTTTTGTGTCATTTTCTAAACTGCACTGAAAATCCATCTGATGTCAATATTATTAATGAAATAATAAAATGAGTCTTTTCAGTACCTCTACAATTCAAGAGCACTTGGAGTCCATATGGGGTAATACTTCTTCAGTAAGGCACTATCATAGCTAGAGAGATGAGTCTTGAAATAAGATAGACTCAAGAGCTATGTAACAAACTTTCTTAAATACACAAAGTCTTTCCTG
Organism: Psilopsiagon aymara; assembly: GCA_024733675.1. NCBI lineage: Eukaryota > Metazoa > Chordata > Aves > Psittaciformes > Psittacidae > Psilopsiagon > Psilopsiagon aymara. Next base: position 6,287 of record JANRGW010045320.1, on the reverse strand, counting down.
TGCTGCTACAGAGTTACACAGTAGATAGTTGAAGCCATGATAAAACACTCATTTATTTTTTTCAATTACCACATTGTCTTCTCCTCTAGTGAATAATCTAAAGTGAAGAGGGATGGAAATACCCAGCTTTTTGTGCATCTACCCAATAGTGCCCTGAAACAGTAGTTTCAAGGTCTGAAACAAAAGTTTGTTTATCTTTTCCTCATCATATACTACTATAAGTGTTAATACCATCCATGAGCCTACTCAGCCCTCTGATAATTCTTCCATAGCTTTGAAATTACAGATACAACAGAATTAGAGCTGCAACAGAAAAATTAATAATGCTTCAAGATTTTTTTTTACATAACATGGCAGTGTGCAAAATTGCCTCATTATCATTTAGTATTTGAATAAATAAGGGAGCACAAGGGTCATACAGACTGGCAAAATTCCAGTTGCTTCCTGGAACAAATCAAATCTTGCTGCCACTTCTGCAAAGCAAGTGGCTACGTAACTGCCTAAGAGCATGTCAGTTCAGTCTTTCACAGAGCACACTTTCACACACTGCCTGTGCTTACAACAGATTCGATTGTTACGTTTGAGATGAAATCCCGCAGATTTTATGTATGTCAGAAGTCTAGTAGTAAAATTCCTCAACGCATAATGGAAATACCAGCCTAAGGTTATCTGGCTTGATAGTTCAAGAAACAGTGGCCTCTGTGATCATATATTGAACAGGTACTCTAAACACAGAACTGAAGCATTCCTGAATAATGCAGTACATGCCCCACACAATACACACCTCTTAGAGAGTAATGAGGTTGAGAAGCTGCTGGCACGACATATATAATTTGTCTAGTACAGACAACCCCAATTTAATAGTTCTACAAGGTTTTACAATGTGTTCATCAAGAAGATGTGGCAAAAGTCATATTATCCATCTTGTCTTAAAGGCAATACAGTTTTCATCAGAGGACGCAGAAAAGGAACTGAAGATTTCTGACACAAGTGTTTTGGTTAAAAATAAGTTCTGTGGAAATCTGATTATGTAGAGACCTAAGAAAAGTAGGAAATCAGCTCTAGTTGTGACTTCTTTTGTTTGCTGCATCATATTTGTGCTTTTAAACAAGTCTAAATTTTTGAAAAAGTCAAAATATCCTTTCCATGCCTACTCAGAGGGATTTCAAAGTTTCTGGATAGCTCAGAAGTGAAATGAATTTGAAATTGACACACTCAGAAAGACTAAACCATCTCACTAAAATGATGCAATATAGAAATTATGCTGAAATAAATTATGAGCTTCAGTGTAAATTCAGTGGACACTTGAAGACATCAGAGATCTACAATTGCAGAGCCAAGATCAAGAATAACAAGTGATAAATTACCAAAAAAAAAAAAATAATTAATCAAAGATTCACATAGAAATCATGAGATATGGAAAGTCTTGTGGTAATACAAAGTCTTAAATAAAAATAGAAGGATGATTTTAGAATTAATAACATCATAATTAACAGCCTGCATTTTGTCCTTTAATTTACAACTTTCCATTCTTCTTCTCAGAATTTCCTTTTTCATTCCAAAGGAAACTTTTAGAGTGACAGCTGGTTCAGTTGTTCATCATTTGTGTGGAAGCATTGATAGAGTGAGGATAGCAAGGTACTAGAACTCCAATGTTTTTCACAGATCACCATTCCCTAAAAGTAACATGTTGTAGACTGAATCAATAGAGAGTTTTCAACTTTAACAGCAACATAATATTTTCTGAATATGTACCCTACTGCATAACACAAAGCAATTTCCAAATAATCTAATGCAACTAGCAGACAGCTTGCTCTGTGGCATGCCATGCTGAGACAAAGTTATAAAAGCTGTGATGTGACATTACTGTTTGTTAACCTTTTCCCGCTAGCCTTCTTTCTGATGTCATTTGAGAGTAAGTCATTTAGTGATACTGAATTTATTTGCACAGATGTTTTTTTTCATGTTTATTTTACCACTGAGGTTATGTAAACATAAAATATGGATGAGCAAAAAGCAATTCTTAATATCAGTAGGTTCTGCATATTACTGACAAGGTGCATATTGCTGACTCACTCAACTGTAACAAAAACCACATTCAGATTGCATATAGCACTTGAATTATTCAAAGCAGCTAATATACTGAATACATTAATTTTTAAACATATATAACAATTCAATTTTTATATTCAGAAGCAAAATTGCCACTTTGTTTCTTGGCTCAGAGAAAAGAAGTTCCTAAAATATTAGAATGTTATCAGGAAACATTTGTTACCACAAAAGTGCATGTAGCAATCTAAATTTTACTCAGTCATCTCTTAACCTTGCTTTTGCATAAATTGCACGGCATTTTTTTTTCTTCTGTGTACTGAAAGGAAATTATTAATGAAAAATATGACAATGAAGTGAAAAGTTTAAAATTTATAAAATTTTCTAAGAAAAATTATCATTAAAATGTTTTTTTTTTTAAAAAATCATTGTAAAAGCAAATATTCCTTTAAAAATGTTTGTAGAGATTACTTATTTCTTAATCCCTGCATGCACATCTGAAAGTAATGTGTATTTCTTTCTGACAATGATTTATAATATGTAAAGCATAATGCTCTAAAACAACCACTGTAAAAGAATTTTTTGATAGGAGACAAACAGGTTACAGAGCAGGTTATTTTCGAATTAGAAAGACATTACTTGCTATTCTTTGAGCCAGATGTGAAGAACCATACGAATAATGTGGGGGAGATTTTAAAGATCATAAAGGTTATTTAGTAATTTCTACATTACATGTAAGCCTTTATAAAATTTCCCAGTAATAAACAACAATCTCTTGCTTCTCTAATATTTATGAATCTGGGAAAAGATAATATTTCTAACTTTCCCCTTTTCTTACTTTTTCTGTCTCCACTACCCCAAGTGGTCTTGAGCATTACAGAGAGCTTAGACCCTTGGAGGGATCTTACTGACCCCTCCTACAGACCTGGAAAACAAGCTTATGAAATGTGGTCACTGCTCTGAGTGAAGATTTAGGTCCAAATGTTTTCCAAAAAAGGTGCTTGGAAACTGAAACCAATGATCTGCCATAAACAGTTCCCAAAGCAGTAAGAAAGATGAAACAGTTTGGAGAAATCAGTGCTACAGGGGCAGCAGAATATGCTTTTGGTCAAGTTCCAAGGTCTACATCTGTTGGGGGACTTAGTGAGGAGATTCGTAATAAGCAGGGAACACATAAGCACTGTGGAACAAAGTGACCTGAAAATTAGAGAGTCACAGGCACATTTGACAGCTAACGATTTTCATTTAGGAGCAACTGTGTGAAAGAACACAAAGAGCAAAGAATAGAGAAGATGATAGGGATTTGTCCACTTAAACTCAGTGAAGAAATAGAAACAAACCAAAACAAACAAACAAAAAAAAGTATTTTTCAGCACCAGAAATTATTTTTGAAGTTGAACCTTCAGACTAAAGTTGCACAGAAACAGGCAGGTTTTATCTCCTAGACATTCCAATTTGCTTTCTGCTTTACATAGGCAGCACTTACACTTTGCCTCATTTCTGGTGTCATATTTTACCTTGATACTACAGCAGAATCAAAATGTAATTCCATACATATCACTTGCACACTGTGATTTGTTAAAGCAGCTTCTCTAGACCAGCAGATGCAGAAGATTGCTATTTCATCCTTTCAATTCTTTACGAATTTTCTCAGAATTTCAGTAGAAGGCTCACTGCTCACAAGAGCATTGACTTCCAGGAAATTAGAAGTGGCCCTGACCTAAACAGGTTATTACACAGGATACCCAGCAATTTTTGTAAAATGGCCCTTGCTTTTCCTGCTTCAAATTTATGGGATATGCTTTGATCTATTATGAAGTCATGTCTCTTTTATTTTCCTTTACTGGTTTCAAATGACAAATGTTTCACTGTCTTGTTCTGAAATACCTCTATGCACGAATTTCGTTTTCTCTTTCCTCACAACAGTGTGACCTCATTTGTTGAACAGTGTTATTCATTGCCTGGCTTTTTTTTTTTGTCGTTGTCGTATTTACCAAGTCCCTATATTTATCATACATGATTTCGACAGCTTTGGTGTTTTCGCTGCTAAAAAAATCAAACCTTAAAATAGTGTCTAGTATTTAACAAGATTTCTTTAAATTATATACAATTCTAATTTTAGAAGCATCATTTTTTTTACTTTTACTTAGAAGGTTAACATGAAGACTGCAACTCCAGTACTCCAATGGGACCATCAAATTAAATTTGTGCTTTTTTTTGATCATAAATTTGGAAGTATAAATTAAGCCCTTTTGTCATGGTTTAAGCCCAGCCAGCAATCCAGAACCACGCAGCTGCTCGCTCACTCCCCCCCTCTTCCTCCCCCCAATCCCAGAGGGATGGGGAGGAGAATCAAAAGAATGTAACTCCCATGGGTTGAGGTAAGAAAAATCCAGTAACTAAGGTATAACACAAACCACTGCTGCTACCACCAATAATAATAATGATAAGGGAAATAACAAAGGAAGAGAATACAACCACTCACCACCCCCTGACAGAAACCCAGTCTGACCCGAGCAGTGATATAACCCTCCCGGGTAACTGCCCACAGTTTATATACTGGGCATGACATGCTGTGGTATGGAATGCCTCTTTGGGTAGTTTGGGTCAGGTGTCCTGTCTCTGCTTCCTCTTGGCTTCCCCTCCTCCCTGGCAGAGCATGAGACTCAGAAAGCCCTTGGTCAGAGTAAACATTACTGAGCAGCAACTGAAAGCATTGGTGTTATCAGCACTGTTCCCAGGCCAAAAGTTGAAAACACAGCACTGCACCAGCTACTAAGAAGGAGAAAAATGACTGCTATTGCAGAACCCAGGACACCTTGTCAGCAAAGCTAGGCCCATTCACTGCAGCTACTTGCTAACGTGTATTTCTTCACTGGTCTGAACTAAAAAGCTGGGGTAGAATCTGAAAAAGATCTCAGCATCACTACATCAACTATCAAGCAGCACTGAATTCTAACAAAGATTGCCCTGGTAAATAATAGAAGCACTTTTCGTGAGTACTCCCCAGTAAAACCTCCAAAATAGGGGAACAGTGAAAGGACAAAAGTACGAAGGGACAGAGACCACATCCAGGAAAGTCATTTATTAGGCACAATGGCATTCAATCTTTCACTAAAGTATTTCAGTGCTTAAAATAAGGATGTGCTGTTCATTTGCTGGACTTTTCTGCAGCAATCCTTTTAGGGCCTATGATTACTGCCTTAAGTGATACATTCTCTATATGCCTTGAATGAAGAAAAAATAAAACAATATTCATTTTTTCATTTTTAGTGTAGAATATTGCAGGAATGGTATCCAGATCACATCTTTCTTCTTCTATAACTGGTAATTCTTTTGTATTGTGGACATACCTCATACTGTTTCTTGCCATACATCTATCGCTTTAAGTAGATGGTTTATCATCCAAAAAAACATAATTCCTCTTATTTATGAATTTTCACCTGTTGTCTTATCTCTGAACAGAGAGATCATCGCTATATTACTTAAGAGTAATTTGTTTTTCCAATGGCATTACTCAACTAGACAACTTTTTTATTTTAGAATCATAGATTTATTAAATTTGACATCATAGCTACTTGTCTTCTCTCTTCAACTTGACATCTTTCACAGTGTATTGATTTTTGGATCTGCCAATGGCAGATTAAAGTATTATAGTTTCTTAATATCTTTAACTTTGAATATAAAATTGTTAAAAACCTATATTTGTCATCATATAAATACATCATATACTTTAGAGAAAGGTAGGCAAAGGTGCACCAGAGGGGGAACAAATTTTGTTGGTCACAATGCATTAGATGCGTTGAAAAGCATACAATTGCCTGATTTCAAGAAAGTTAAAAACAAAGCTAAGCAACGGATATCATAATCTAGTGACAAACTGTAAGCATTTCTAAATCCCTATATAATAACTTCTTGTACACTTCATCATAGAATCACAGAATCATAGAATAGTTAGTGTTGGAAAGGACCTTAAGATAATCTAATTCCAACCCCCCTGCCATAGGCAAGGACACCTCACACTAAACCATATCACCCAAGACTATGTCAAGCCTGGCCTTGAACACTGCAAGTGATGAAGCATTCACAACTTCCTTGGGCAACCCATTCCAGTGCCTCATCACCCTCACATTAAAGAATTTCTTCCTCATATCCAATCTTAACTTCCCCTGTTTAAGTTTGAACCCATTACCCCTTGTCCTATCACTACAGTCCCTAATGAAGAGTCCCTCCCCAGC
>JANRGW010045319.1:0-16618 GCA_024733675.1 Psilopsiagon aymara | reverse complement strand
GGCCACAAGTTAAAAACACAGTGCTGCACCAACTACTAAGAAGGAGAAAAATGACTGCTACTGCTGAACCCAGGACATACATCACCTCAGAATCTCTTATTAACTTATGTGCTAGTATACTTGAAAATTTGCCAACAGAGAAAGATGATTATGCAGAAAGAAGTGGTGGAATATAGACACCAGAAATAAAAACACACCAATGGCAAAATAACTGAGATTAAAGTGGTATAAAGTCACCGAGAAAGAAGTGACAGTAATGAAAGAAGAGGTAAATTAGACTATGGCTGCTTGAAAGACAGAAAAGAGAGTGAAGTAAAACAAAAGCAGCTATCAAGGTGAGAGCTACCTAAATGTGCAAAGATCAAGTACTGAACAATGCTAGGCAAAAGGGACATGTGCTGACAGGAAAGGATCAAGTACTTGGACACAGTAATTTATGAGAGAGGCACTAATGGAAAGAAATTAACTCCTGGCACACTGCCATTCACAGAATAAAAAGATGCTTACAAAAGAACTCCATGCCAGAGAACAATGTACATTATGGAGAAATGTAGAGACAAAGAAAACCTCCCTTTGGACAATAATAATAGTGTTTGGAAATACATAAAAATAGAAAACTAGACTTTTATCAGGATGGTTTTTGCAAATGTATTCTGTATACATAAGCAGGAAAAGGTGAGATATTCAGTATTCAGCTAGGCTGTGAAGTCTGCTTTGGTCATCTATAGGAGTCAATCTGCAGTCTAACAAGCAATGCTGATACTTTGATCCTTCTTCCTCTGGTCTGACTCATTGAAGTGTAGCTGTCTATGCCCTATTTTGTACAGCAAATGATGCTTATGACAACTATATGTAAAATAGTACTCATTGTTCATGATGGATAAAAATTAAATCTTTACAGTACTTCACAAAATTACTTTGTCCCAAAGACTTTCAGGACCAAATAAATAGCTTTTGTTGCAATCAAATCATAGGTTGTATAACCCTTAACTCTTGACAAGCAAGACAGAACATGTGGAAAATGCTAACCTGAAGGACAATTTTGTAGTGATGATAAACAAAAGACTGTTGTCCATCCAGTTAGTAATCTAAATGACAGGTAACTTGAGGCCTATACTCTGCTGAACTGTGCTTTACATATAGCTTGGTCTCCAGGACCAAGCTGTGCTGTGCACATTGCCCGTCAAACTTAGTAAGCTGATCCTAACACAAGGGCCTAGAAACAGAAATTTCAAACATTTTATAGAGAAAATTATTTGTTGCAAGACCATGATATATGGCTGAATTGTTGTTTTATTATATGTTCTGGCAATTCAAAGTGTGCTAAGCTTCTATGGCTGCCCGTGGAACCCAGTAGCAAGACTACTGACCCTGGTCATTAGAAGGCTAAGTTATGTTCATAAGCTGCTAAATTTACTGTTAACACCACTAATAATAAATGATCTCAGGTAGAGTAGAAATTCAGGTGGAAGTATCTAAACCACAGTATCAGCTTGTTAGCTACTGCACACCTTCCAGTGGAAATCTTTCTGGTATTAAAAGTTCAGTTTCATTGCACCAGAAACTTGTACTGAAAAGATTAACCAGATCTACTGTATTTCCAGCTAAGCAACTGAGATGAAGTGACTGAATGACCAATCCAATGTCACAGGGGAAATCTTTCAGATTGATGAGATCTAGACACATTTTCAGAATTCCACAAAAGAACTTTCTCTTCAAATACCTTTATTTTAATTACTAAAATTAAAGGTTATATTCTAAGGTTAAAGTCTATGTCTTCCAATGTAAAAGCAACCCATTTTATTGTGAAATTATATAGAAATATATGCTGAAGGGAAATGGAAAATCTCTCCAAATATTCTATTCTTCCATTTTAAAACTAGTAGCTCAGAAAATTAAGAAAACAGCCAGTTTTGGTCATTCAGTCAGGTGAATTTTTATAGTTCTGCTATTTCCTTGAAAATGTGAAGGTACTGACTATAGGATTATCTACTGAGTTTTATTTATTACAGCAGTTATATAGAGTTGTGTGTTCTAAAAACACTTAGACGCAAAGGCTGAATAACAACAAAGTATTTCTGCAGATCTATTTAGGTTTTGGTTTATTTTATCATATACTCTTCTATCGTTTCCCCACTCCTATCCCTCTTCTCTCAACATAAGCTGCAAACTGTCGACATTAAAATCCATGTATAATTTCAATCGATATAGCGTATTATTTAAAAAACAAATCACACCCAACTGCCATGACTATAGATTTATTACTTTAGGTAAGCTTTCACTTGAAATCTGGGAAATGAGAGCTCATCTTTTGATTGTACTATTCTACAGGTGTAACATAGCAACACATCTGCAGTATGTTTGTCATGAGGAAAAGCCACGCAATGCAGCCAACTTGAACCAAGTCAGTGTACGAGTAGTTTAGCGATTTGTTAAAAAAACATATCAGTAAACAGCAATCAGTGAGCTATCTGTTCAAGATCAGGATCAAGGTGAACCATAATACCAGAAAGTTATGAAAGTTAATAAACACCTACACATTTATAAGCACCCTTCCATAACTAATCCCAAATCCCATGAACACTCTCCTAGCTCTCCACACACATTCATTACTCTCCACAGTTTGGCAGCGTGTGTGTGTGCTACTAGCAAATGTCCCTTCTCCCAGCACTTCAGAGTGCACACCCTCTTTGGGTGCTCTAAACTCATGTGTACCCCTGCTGCCCCCACGTACCACTGACCCATATCCAGTGACAAATCTTTCCAGAGTTCACAGCTGCACAGCCAAGGTGCTTCCCTACATGCTGCTCCTGCTCTGACACCCCATGAACTGGGTGTTCATGGAATCTAGTGACGATACCCTGCCTGGCTGTTCTCTGGCAGTGTCAAGCCAGATTCCTATTCCGCTACTTCTACTTAAAATACCAGTTACAGAAATTCTTATTTCTGTAATTCAAGCTGGCAATATTACTGTAAAAAATCTCCATACATTTCCTCAGTTACTGTTTAGCCCAGCTTATGTTCATGTTCCTCTTTAGCATGACCATTTTTAGGCAAATGCCCTCCAGACTGTACTGTGTATTTCACACACACAGAGTTGACATTTTTCTTACTAGGTGGTGGTATGCAAGGCATTTGACAACAGTAGGCTGTGCAAGCACCCATACATATGCATACCTTAGTTTTGCCTCACAGTAATATCAGCAAATTTTTATATCAGTCTAAATGTGGGTTTGTTTTAAAATGGAATTCTTAAATAACTGCCCAATTTTAACTGTCAAGTAGTCCCATTGAAAACATAGGTTAAGCATCTTGATTAGTGTGCATGTATACATCACTACCTTCTGAGGTATACCTGTACACTAACCAGTGTTCATGTATAAAGGAGATCATTATTTTATAATAAACAATACAATAGTTCATAGCAATGTGATTTACATTAAACTCCAGATAAAGAACCAGTAATCACTCCAAAATATGCATCGTACTTTAACTCTACAAATCATTTGACTTTTAGACTCCACAGATAAATTGCTTTCTGACTAGAAAAAGGTTCCTCATTATTAATTAAATACTAATTTGAGACTGTTGGTGACATCAACAAACAATAAAGCAGTAGTTTCCAGAGAGGAATGAAGCAAACTCCATGCAGAATGTTTTTAAGTCTTATTCTGCTTTTAAAGTCAAAAATTCTGTGAAAAACACATCTGGTTAACTCACTTTTTTGTGGACACTTAGGATAGAACTACAACATAAGCAACACAGATGCTGGGCTATCACATCCATTAGCAGTACAACGGGGCTAGATAACACTCAGCACTGTGCAGAAATGCATTTATTCCCACAAGCAAGAGCAGGTATGTGAGAATTCATGAATAAGCAGTGTAGAATAACTTTATTCTCATCAGTGTACACTGGGTCTCACTTTCACCATTATATTAAAGTACCTTTTTGGTAGTATAGTAAGTGACACAGCTAATCTTTCTCTTCCCATTTGTTCTAGAGTTTTGGGGTGAATCTACTTGCTGCATTGCTTGTAGGCAACTAAATGTCATACCAGAGAAACCACAATGCATCCTGTATTGCAAGAAAGGTTTACTATAGTTCTTAAAACCATTCAAGACTTCATTCAAAAAATTAAGTCCAGAATCAAAGAGTTAAAAAAAAAATAAAAAAGTGGTCTTTCCCACAGGAGAAATAAAAAAATCCAAATATAGAATTCAGCAGAATAAACATTAGTTTCTCTCCGTGCTGACTGAAATAAGCAATGAATCTGAAATAGACTTTACATTATTATGTTTGTAATAATACATGAATGCTCCTAAAATTCCCCTTAGTAACAAAAAAAAAAATAAAGTAAAAAAGGAGCAAATAAAACCATGGTTTTTTTTCTCAAATTTTGAAAGGTTCTGTACTATCTTAACAAATGATCACCTATGTGCAATAGCTGATGATCAGATTTCCAAGGACCAAATTATTTTATTGATTTACAATATGCTTTAAGCAAACCTAGACCTAGAGAGAAGCAGAAAAGAAGAGGGAAGAAACTAGAGAAATATTATTGGAGGAGTTTTGATTAGCAATGATGAGAACATTTGATGGTAAATAACTTTAGTATGCATTGCAACAGATACATAATCATCTAGGGGACTATGTGCAAATATGAATGGCTATACATGCAGCTTTCCTTTACAGAAGTATTCCACAGGGCGTGTTCATGGTACCAGAGTCTTTAATCAGAGTGACTTTGCTGTTCTTAACTGTTTATTACCAAATGTAAATTACACTGGAAAACACCTGTTAGAATAAAGATCCTCAGAGCAACCTGCATATAGAAGTATATATTACTAAAGTCTCATTTCAGCTGATATTTGTTTCACAACAAATAGGATTGACTGAAAAAAAAAATAAGGTATACATAAAGAGTTTGAGGATTATCATGGAGGTGTGTGTATGTGTGTGTGTGGTACTCACCACATGCTGATTTGGACACACCCTGTTAAACTGCATAAAAAGTACAAACAGGGACTAAAGTGTATACCTGTCTGTCGCACATTATGTAGGGGGAATAATATACTATAGACTATAACAACAGATTATATATTGTCATGTCCCACTCATGAGAATGGGAGAGTGGCTAAGATTCACAAGTTCTTCACAGTACTTTATGCTACATTATATTCCTAATAATTAGTAATGGATTCTTTTTCATGTTGTCACTTGTATAGAGACATTTTTTTTTTCACCAAATCTTTAAGTTGTTTTCTTCTTAAAATGCTTTCTAAAAATAGCTTGAAGTAAGTAAGTGCAAGCATGGTGGAAATAAATGACAATATAAAGTTGATGTAATTACCATTTTCATTTATTACTTAAGACAGTAATGACTTTTACTGGAGGTATATGGAGGAGGAGTAATGATAGATTTTGTATGCAGAAAAGGACAATCTGAATGAGTGCTACCAGAGAATGAAACTCAGCAGCTTGTTTGTTTACACAAAAATTCATGCCAATGGACAAGAACAGCTTCATTGTGTTCCAGGTACTTGTGACACCTCATAGCCAAATGCAGAGCCAAGCTGAATCTTTAATCATGACTTCTGTGTTCAAAATTATTACCTGTTATTTTAGAACATTACATGTTTTCTGTATTGAAAGCTTGCTCTTTGCAAAATTAAAACAGGGAGAAAAGCTCTTACTACTTTTCTGCTACTCAACGTAATCTTCCTAACTGTTCTGCAAACAGGCAGGGTACTCGGCAAAACAACCACACACCAGCCATCTAACATGCACAGTTCATTAAACAAGCACACTAAAGCGAATAAGCACACTAACATGAATCAGGTATACATCTCTATATGTACAGCTAATAAGTACACTAAAGCAAATCAGATAAGTATATATAAAAGTAAAGCGCAGAGGAAAATTAGTAATGAATCAAAACATTAATGCATAGAGATAACAGAAGAGATTAAGAAGTACATCACGAGTACATCACCAGTCACCACCAAATCATCATTCAGGCCCACACTTCAAGCTGGGAAGCCCTGATACAGCGGATGCCAGGAACATCAGGTAATTGGGAAAATTCCTACATTGAGCATCTATTCATAGGTAAGGCTTTGGGTTCAGCTACAAGAGGGTCCTGCTTTTCTTCAAAAAACAACCAGCTTTATGCCAGCTCTGAAATTGCTTACTCATGTGGCCCTGCAGTTTCTCTTGATCTCACTGTTGTCTGCACCAAGAACAATGACCAGGCACCCCACTGTGGCCAAGTATGAAGTCATAGAACAGCTGCACACATGTGTTTTCCTGCCTCTTTCCAACAGTCACAATTGACATAAATTTATACTTTACCAAATACACTTTGACTAAAACATACTTTGTTACGTCTCTCAGTCATGAGCAGGAATCAGCTCTCAGCTAGGTCCCCATCCACTACATTAACTTTCTCTAATAACTGAGAATTATGATATGCAAATTTGCTTTGTCAACAAGATATGCCACAGCTACTTGTAGATTAATCTAGTTTTATTTTTTCCATCTATATGAAAGCATTTAAACCTTTTAATGGTTTAGTCTTTATTTTCTAAAACTTTTTATTGAATGAAGGGCAAATGCCATAATGCAGCCTTTCTTTCCAACAAATCCACACATTATTGTTCTTACAGGAACTTATTTTGTGCCTTACTAACCTGAGAACTGACAAAGTAAACAAATATATTAATCACCAGTACCCACTTGTAATGTGTGCAACTGTTGTATTCCACCATAAAATTTTTTAGAAGACATATTCACACCAGTGGTTCTTTAAAAAAAAAAAAAGAAAAAAACCACACAAAACAAAACACACAAAAAAAAAACAAAAAACACACAAAGCCCAAGCAAATAAACAACAAAATGTACTTAATATATAGGTACTTAAAATCTTATACAAGTGAATGGCTAACATTAATCTGTTTTCATACTTAGGTGATCTGTCTTAGCCTTAACTGGGGTCCAATAACTAAACAATTCTTGTGTTTGTTTCTATCTATGGATCAGAAATAGCTCTTTTATTAATGAGGATCTTCAAGAAATGGCAATATTTCTTCTTAGATAGGACGACAGCATAGTTTTGCCCTAAGCAAATTCTCTAGGAAAGATGCAGAATTTAGTTAGGAGACTAATGGGAACGAAAATTCAACAATCTACTGTCTACAACATCAGAATCCCATGGACTACAATGAAAAGCTTTTATATTACTCTGTCTATACCTTTCTAAATTGCTAATTATTAGCAGAACCAGTTTAAATCCGTGCAATTTAACATTGACATATCAACCCCTGAGCTGGCAAAATTCCTGCATACCACTTCAGAGCACAGCAGCTTGTCTTCAGATTTCTGCTTCTGGCAATAGGTAAAGAAGGTAGAAAAAATGCTGCAATGTTGATTTGGAAAAGTAAACAGTGCCAGTAGCATGCCAAAGGAATAGAAATTGGCTAAAAGCTCTGTGGCTCAAATCCCACTTGGTTCACCTTCCCCAGGATAAATTTGTGACTCACATTACTTAGAGATGTCACTATAAAAACGTCTTCACCTTCAGCCTGCTTATTGTAGATCCTCAGCAGTCTGAGCACCTAAATGAACCACTGTTCAGTTAACTACCATCCATAAAAGTGACAGTTTAGTGAATAGGTATCCAATACTGCAACATCCAAGTGTTACAAAAATTGGTTGGCCTTCCAGAATTCTCACATGAATGTAAAATGAAATATTACATTAAATATACACTGAAAAAAAGTTTAAATTTATTCCCCAGTCTTCTTCTGTGGAAGGGAACTACATAACGTCCAAGTACGATAAAGCAGGAAAAATTGTACTGTGAATTTGCCTCTTGAACAGACATCAGAGAAAAGATGACACCTTTGAAATGTCTTGAACAACTTTTACACAGAGAGCAGGTGTGTATAAGTTGATATCTGAATTCCTTTTTTTGACATGCATGTTAGGTTTTCCAACCTTTCTTGTAACTATGAGGGTTCAAGAGCTTTAAAAGAAAGCTCAGAACTGTTGATGGTTGCACACCTCTGGACAGTTGCTGTTCACTGAGAACTAAGAAAAATGCCAAGGATCACAAGATAAATACATTAGCTGGCTGGGTTCTGGACTCCAGTAAACTTCGTCAGTCAAGCTAGACGTTGCCTCCTATAGGAAGTGATAGACATTCCTGCATTTTTTCCCACTCCAGTATGGGTCACAGATTGGATAGGGTTGTTACAGTTGTTACACAAAAGCTACTGCAGAAGCTTTTTGACCAAGGAATATTTTAACGGTTACACTGAAGTGCACAGCATCTTCCATTCAGAAATACTGTTTTATCAATGATCACAGGAGAAAACTAAGAGTCAACATTCTAGACCTCACAGAGTAAGAAACTGCAATTTTTATTTATATAGATCTTTCTATTAACAGAGCCTTCTACTACTAAGGGCAATAGCAAAAGCTTTTACCCACCTCAGCAGGAGTCAAAATGAATTGCTGCTTTTTTACCCCTTTGTCTAAATTTAGAAGTAAAATTCTTGTAGATTATTGAAAATCCTACTTGCATTACCTGTTATTACACTTGTCCTGTGTTTTCACTTGCTCTCCTTTTGTTACTAACCTGATTATTTAGGCTTTAACAAATAAGACTCACATTTATTTGCTTTGTGCCACATTTAGGCTGAATTATTCTTGGTTAGATTTCAGCCAAAATACTTCATGGAATTGCAGAATATTTGAGGTTGGAAGATACTTCTGGAGGCCATCTAGTCTAATCCCGTTGCTCAAGCTAGGCCACCAAGAGACAGTTGCCCAGGAATATTTCTAGATGTTTTTTGAATATCTGCAAGGAGGAAGACTACACAATCTCCCTTGGCAACCTGTGTCAGTGCTCTGTCACCTGCACAGTAAAGGTGTTTCCTGATATTCAGATGGATTGTCCATTGTTCCAGTTTGTGCCCACTACCTCTTATTCATTTTATTTCTGAAAGCTAGATTAAACAAAAACATTTTATGTTTTCTGATTTATGTTAAAATTTCAGTATTAGTATATGGACTATTGAAGAAAGCAACAGAAGTCAGGCGAAGCCCTGAGATTCTGCATTGCCAGGCCAATAGAAAGCTTTTTGACTTTACTGGTTGTCATGGTTTAAGCCCAGACATAAATCAGCCACTCAGTTGTTAGCTCACTCCCCCCTTTCTCCCCTCTGCTTCCGGAGGGATGAGGAGGAGAATCAAAAGAATGTAACTCCCATGGGCTGAGATAAGAACAGTCCAGTAACTGAGGTATAACACAAACCACTGCTGCTTCCACCAATAATAATAATGATAAGGAAAATAACAAGGGAAGAGAATACAGTTGCTCACCACCCACTCACTGATACCCGGCCCAACCGAGCAATGATCTAACTCTTTTGAGTAACTGCCCCCAGTTTATATAGTAGGCATGACGTGCTATGGTATGGAATACCTCTTTGGCTAGTTTGGGTCAGGTGTCCTGCCTCTGCATCCTCCCGGCTTCCCCCCTGCCGTGGCAGAGCATGAGGCTCAGAAAGTCCTTGGTCAGAGTAAACATTACTGAGAAGCAACTGAAACCATTGGTGTTATCAGCGCTGTTCCCAGGCCGAAAGTCAAAAACACAGCACTGCATCAGCTACAAAGGAGAAAAATGACTGCTACTGGTGAGCCCAGGACACTGATAATGGCTGAAGATGCCCAAAATAAGAATTATGGGTTACGTTTTTCATGTAAAAATATCTACCTTTGCCAAACTTAAAAAATTCAGCTCATCACACATTACATTTATGTAAGCTGAGAAGCCAGAAGGACATTTTATTAGTTGCTCCTTGCAAGGTAAGATAATTGCATTGAGAATATTCCTGTTGTGAATGAGCCTACAGGAGCAGACGAGAAGCAGTATGAAGCAAACCACTCAATGACACATAGTGTGGATATCAGATTTTCAGGACTGGGTGATTTGCTCTATATGCCCACTGCTACTGTGTCATATTTCTTGCTAATGTAGAAGGCAGTGTGCCTTTGCATTTCATACTTGTTTATTGTGCTGTATCACAGATCACATCAGAACCCCAATAAAGCTTTTTGTTTGTTTGTTTTCATGCCTTTAGGGGGGTTTTACCAAAGATCATTTTGGGGAACAAGATACTCCATTTCCATTGCTCTTGGTATGGTAGGTTTCTGATTAAAAGAAAATGTGTGTAACTGAACACAGAATAATTCCAAAGCTCCCTGGAGGACAATATGGGCTATGCTGATCTTTCTATAGTACTTCAACGAGCTTCTCAGGCAGCACATCACTAAGAACAACCCCTGAAGTGTTAAGAGACATTTTAAAAGTTCTGTTGCTGCAACTTTTTTTTTTGTTATTTTTTTTAATATCTGCACATATTTTCAATAACTCAAAGGAATATCTACAAATCTAATCAGCAACACTGAAAGCAAATGTTTTAATTTGAAATGTGAATATATAAAGGATACTAAATCTTTATTTTCAAGGGGGAGTGACTTTGTAACTTTGAGTAATTTGTGTTAGCAGTAGGGATTTTTGACCGAAAGAACAAAGAGGGGTTAATCCATTTAAAATCAAAGAAACTTTTTCTTTTAATATGCATATTAAAATCAAATAGTTTTAAAAGATAAAAGCTACTCCTAAGAACTGTCAATAAAAACAGTATAAATTAATTTCCCTGCTTTGGATTTTTCTATCAACATATTAAAAATGCATTTGTCTCAAAAGCTGACTCTTGCATACTTCAAAAATTGAAATAAGCTGTTCACTGAGAAAACGTAGATTTTTTTTTCTGAAATTAAAAAATTTGTCAGTGCATTCCTATATAGTGCAGTTTAGTAGTTCCAAAATATGGTACTATTTTTTTCTTTTTAATTAATGTATACTGAGTTGCATTAACATCTCAAAAGTGTGCAAATGTTTTGGTAATTATTTCCTATTATGATATATCCTGTTTGATTAAGACCTTACTCTTGTATTTAGCAACTGTAGCAAGAGAAATTAAAGAAATATATGATTGCCCAGCTAGCAGATAACATAAACCCCTTAATGATGGCCCCTTTAAGACCAACATTATCCACAAACAAAAGATAGAAAATTCTCAAGTTCAACTGAAATGTCCCTGATTCCTTGATTCTAGTTTCCTAAAGATGTCATGATTCATAGTTACTATGCCTGTGCCACCTGATGACCTGATGTGTGTGGTCACCCACAACTAGAGAGTTCATTTCGAAAGAACTCTTTAGAAAAGTTTACTTTGAGCATATTGTTCTGGAGTATATCATAAGTCTTTAGCCTTTGATGACTGGAGATTATATTAGAATAACAAAATTCTATGATTAGTAAAAAAATCTTAAATATATTCCACATACAGAAGTAAGGAGATAAAGTAAATTATTTAGTGAAAATTTCTTTGTTCATGCCTAGCAATAACCCTAGATAAGAACCACCTTTGAGTAAATCACTTGTCATTAGACTTGCCAGTATTAAGTTAAACACTGATAAGTTATTACATCTGTTTTAGAAAATATCTAATTAATAAATAGACGCTGCAGAAGTCTCTCTTCAGCTTAGATTTTTTTCAAGATCAAGTAACAGGTCTTCAGGTAAAAAAAAGAATGCTCTCAAGTAATAATCAATTCCTATTTCATCAGAACCATCAATACACTTAATAAATTAATACTTATTTAGATATTTTTAATAATAGATAATTTGATATTTATACGTCCATTTCTTGCTATGTTCTTGGGGTTTATTTTCAATCTAGTGGATAAAACCCTTGGTAAAAAAAAAAAAAAAAGGATGAGACAGAATTTTAGGAAGGATGGAAAAGAATGGGAGAAAGAAGAAAGGGACAAGGTAGAGAATACAAATTCCTCTTTTTCTTTTAAGATTTTTTTTTTTTCTTAACTCTGTACATTTCACCAGAAAAGCTGTCATGTGAAAAATTGCCCTCCAGGCAGAGCTTCATATAGAAGAGTTTAAAGGAAAGATTTCAGTCCCTCACTGCCTTACAAGCCTTTAAATTAAAACTTCCTGGAGAAAAACTGAAGTGCATACAGTGAGTTCTGAAAACGTTTCTTCTGGGAAAAGTGAGAAAGGAAAAAAGGTAAGCAGAAAACAGAACATAAACTTGCATTTTACTGCCTGGCAACACTAGAAATTCTCTTAGATTTTTACTTACATTTACCCAAGGATTTTTTTTTGTGCTTGTTTTGATATGTATTAAGTATGCTTCTTTTAAAAATAAAGTACAAACTTCAACATTAAATTGTTGGGGGATGGGGGGTGTGGTACACTACACCTGTCTTTGACCCCTTGGTGTTCACATTGCTCATATACTTAGGTAAAACTGTGTCTGGTGATACAGTAAATCTATTGTGAGTTACACCATCCTGGAGCATTAATTTGCAGGAGTCTTGCTTCATCTCCTGCATCCTTGGCCAGCAGCATGGCGAAGGGGCTGGGTCTGATCCGTGGAAGAAGCCACTCTGGGAGCCCCATGGGCTGCCTTCCCAGTAATTTCTCATTGCTTCTTTGGGCAAGGAGGAACACGAGACTCCACAAGCCCAGAGAAGCATCCCAGCCCAAGAAAAATTGATGCTGGTCACTGCTCAGCTGCAAAAGCTCCAATCTTGTAGGGTCTCAAAGTAATACTGTATGGACTTGCTACTAAGAATAAATAGCAGTTACTGAACTCAAAATTGGAGAGATTTCTTATGTGTTACCGTAGAGCTCAAAAAGCTCATCAGAAACTATCCCTAGATCTTCAGCTTAGTGGTTCACAGCTAGCAAGATTTGGTGATTGTTCCTGAGATGGCTATACTGATTCATTTCTATGTAACCATTCAGGACAGGGAAAATGACAAAAATGCAGGACAGGAGTGAGAGGAGACATTAAAGATTTCCCACAGGAGAAGAAAGAGGGTATTTGCAGCACTTCTTGAATCTGCCAAGTACAAAAAAAATATTGCCTATTTGCACACTCCGCAGCTTTCACACTCCTGATTCTGCATTATCGCTGTCTCTAAACTCTGACTCACACCAGCTATAATAGCTGACATCAATTTCTGTTAGCTCACACCAAAACGTGAGAAGAAAGAAAACTCATCCCCTTCTACATCAGCATATTTTATGAGTACTTACATGAATGTGGATTGTAGAAAATTACTTTTGATTTCCAAAGCTGCCAACTAAGCTACAAACATCTAGGAGGCAGAAAATCAGAAGTTTCTGTCAACCACAGCAACAAAAGTTTTAATAAGAACAGACCTAGAGGCTCTTGCCTGTAGTTACTGGCATGATTGTTCTTCATCGGTCCCTACTAGAATCAAAACTATGTCTATTTCTGAAAAATAATGTTATACTCACTATTTATCTAATCTTAAAATAGGAATGTTGACATGGTTAGACACTGAATCAGAAAGCTCTGAGAGTTAGGAAGAAGTTTCTCACAGATCTGTGTATAAATATGTTGTGTTATATGAAAAGCAGTAGTAAATATGCTCTTTCACCCTTGAGATTACATCAGATTTACAGGAAGTTTAATGACTTTTCCATACTAAGGATTAGCTCAGTTATAAGGTATGAGCTCAAATTTGTGCCTTCCCCATACCATACAGCTCATTAAAGCAGAAAGTCTTCCACTTACTACATGATTAAATGCATTCTTGATCAGAGTGGCCATTATTGAATACATCTTTTTGAATTACCAGTGATACTGCAGAAGATAGCTGTTCTTCAATTTCCCCAGTGGTTAATACTGGACCATTTCTTACGTAGCCTGACAAAGAACTCACAGCTACAAAGCATCATCAAACCCAGTTAAACCACTCATGTTCTATCAGTGAAAAACATTAATCACCCGGATTTCATCCATTTCTTTCTCACTGCAAAGATGGATGTGAATTAATTTAGCATCCTCTACTTCTTGCTGTCCTATGCAGTTTAATATTAAACATTAAGAAATCACTACCACCAGAGGTGATCTTTTTGGTTTCTAGAGTATACTTTAACCCCAGAATAATAGGGATAATTATTAAGGATTATCCTAATTATAAGGATAAGCATTATGAATATACGCAACCTAAGCAACTTCCTCAGCTATTTCCTTGTCTATAACAGCAAATCGCCATGACATTAAGAGTGTCTAGCCTCAATTCCCCACACCTTTCTCTTTCTGCAGTTTCTCCACTCTTCTATGTAGCATTAAGATCCTGTTGTAATTTTTTGTTGACACACAGTTTGATATCAGTAAAATAAAAGTGCAAGGTGAGGAATGAATGTTACAATCAGTAAAAAAACATCAGTTTGCTTGTCAGATAGCTATTGTGCTTGAGGAACAAGATTGTTAAATGTGAGATCCATATAACTAAGCTTATTTTTTTTAGTTAGGATTTCTCTTATAGCCAGTTTGAAAAAAAAAAAAAGAAACAAAACAAAACAAAAGGCGACACTGCCACCAATACCACAGTGGCGGCATATGAGCATATGAGTCAGAAAAGAATATATATTGGCATGCAGGGCTTTTTATTAAATCTGTGTTTCTTGTGTGTCCTTGTAGGCAAAATGCCAGAAATTGGTAGAATATAAGAGACTGCTTAAAAAGCCCTTTTCTTGTCTCTTCTTTTGTTCATCTGTCATGTTTTTTAACTGGTTAGAATAGCTTAGATATTCTGAACTTTTGTACCATTAGAGAAATGTTTGAAACTTTCTTGCTTTTAAATGTAGATATGATTCTTTTTTGTCAGTTTTTCAAATAGTTTGCCTGGCCCTTCAGAGTAAAAGGTTAATATTTAACAGGCTACTCTTAAAAACAAACAAACAAAACCCAAAACCTACCAAAATGCAGAGTTAAGCACATCTTTTAAAAAACAGTTAAAGTGGAATATGATTGTTAACTGATACATTAACTGTGGGGGAAAAAAGCAAGCATTTAATGCTCATAAGTCGTCTAATTTTTTTTGTTCAGACCTTCAAGCAATTTAATTAGAATGGAAGCACCTTTCGTTTTCTCTTATCTTTGAAATCTTGACATTCTTACCTCTGGAATGTACAATATATGCCTTTCATGTCTGAATTATATGATACAAGTTACTTACAGGCATCAATAGCCAATATTTTGGTCTATTTAAACACAACTGTTTTCCTGAAAGGATACTGCATCTTTTTTTAGTAGTATATGCAAAAGTGAGAGCTATTTCAGGTTCTTATATCAAAAGTTACATCAAGACCCTGAATTTTAGAAGTTTTTAAGGGATTAGTAAATGGGACCCCTGGGAAACTGCTCTCAGGGATGAAGGAACAGAACTGCAGCTGACAGTTCTTTAGAGCACAAGAGCTCTCAAGTCACATATGTAAGAAATCAAGGAAAGAAGGCAGGAGACTAGCATGCATCCTGATCAAACAAAAATGTTATAGCAATGGAAGCAAGGACATGTATCCTGGGTAGGAATCTAGGGACACTGCCTGTGTATGTAAGGATGGCATCTAGAAAGCTAAGGAAAGGATGCAACTGAGTTTTGCAAGGAACGTGAAAAATAAAAAGGGCTTCTACCAGTATGTTGGTAAGAAAAGGAAGATGAAAGAAAATGTACCCAAAGGTCCGCAAATAACATCAAGCTGAGTGATGCTGTTGTTTCTCTAGAGGGAAGGAATATTATCCAGAAGGACCTTGACAGGGTTGAGAAATAGGTCCCTGTGAGCCTTACGGTTCAGAGGTAGGGGGCTGGACTAGATAACCTTTAAAAGGTCCCTTCATCTAAAACATTCTGTGAGACTATGATCACCCAAAGCTGACTCCAAGATTCACTATAAAATTCTTTTCTGATTGTTGTGGCTAGTTGAGCTTGAAGAATGTTTTTTTTAGAATTTGGCAGTATTGAAACTTAGTCTCCACAAGTAACTGTTATTTCATTTCTAAATATGACTTCCAGCATATTTTTCTTCGATATTCCCAGGTAGACACTCAGCTTAGAACTGAAATTTTACAGCTGTTTAGCAAAGTTTTTCTGGGTATATAGCTATGATCATGATAATATTATATATCAAAAAATGCCTTATGCATTTGTACTGGTTTTGGCTGGGACAGTGTTAAGTTTCTTCATGGTAGTTTATATGGATCTGTGTTTTGGATTTGTGGTGAAAACAGTCTTGATGAAACAGGGATGTTTTCATCACTGCTGAGCAGTATTTACACAATGTCAAGGCTTTGCTTCTCACACTACCCCACCAATGAGTAGGCTGGGGGTGCAGAAGAAGTAGGGAAGGGACATGGCCATAACGGCTGACTCCAACTCACCAAAGGAATATTCCATACCATATGACATCACAGCAGGGGATATGGAACAACGCAACACTGATCAATGTGATCAAACGCTGAACCGTTTATTGTGCACAGGCATCCCTTTTATAGAAAAGTTACAGAACACCAGAACATTCAATGACATGTGATTGGTTAACTCCCTTAGGCGAGTGCCACCAACAGCGCAGGGATCGGCTGCAGTTCATGAAGTGTCCATAAAAGTCCCAAGCAGCAAGCCAATGGAGTCTCTCCTGCTTTTTGCAACT
>JANRGW010045318.1:20154-53392 GCA_024733675.1 Psilopsiagon aymara | reverse complement strand
ACCCAAAAACTACCCAACAAAATCTTGCAATTTCAGAATCCCACCACTGAGGTTTGCTTATGATTCATCAGGAAGTTATGGCCTCTTTAAATTGTACGAGTAATTCTCTATAACATAGGTACTTTGTAGTAGTTTAAGACAAATTGTTTTAGGAGTCTTTAAAATAGAATCTTCTATACTTGAGGATAATAAACTGTATGGAATATACCTTTATGGTCTAGATAGGCATTGACCTTAGACTGAAGCACTTTCTTTGTAGCTCAGATAACTGACCCCATTTTAATCTGCTTTATAGACAGCCCTTTTCATTTGGTTTGGAGACTGAGTAGGTAAATAGATAGCTTAAAAAAAACACCTGGAACTTTTATGTTTGTTCTCAAGTTAACCTAAAATTATGGACATAGTGGTGTGAAGCTGTCATCTATATTCAGAATATATGAATGGGTACAGTGACAGCATACAAAAAAATCCTGGATTACACCCTGTCCCTAGAAATGACAAGAATTTTCAGAACTACACAAATTTAATCTGTTCTGACTACCCAAGTTGATCAATTCCACCATACTTAATACATTTACATTAATATTTTCTAAAACTGTTTAATATGACTTACACTATTCTTGCTGCAAATAAGAACTTTTAAGAACACTTTCTAGTCATGGCTCAAACACCCTTGTTGCATCCGGCATCCAGGAATACATTGGTTTGGGGTTTTTTCCCTGTAATGGGATTACTACGCAAAAATCACTCTTGCTGTACGTACTTCAGCTACTATAAAAACCATCTCTCATGGTGAAATGGATTGTTATATAATGTATTAATTCAGATCATTAATCAAATTTTATGCAAAACATCATGTTACCAACTTCCACATACAGTAGGCAAATTATGTTCCCATACTGGGAGATGAATGCTCCATTTAAATCTTTTCACTTTTTTTTTTTTACCTCCAAAGCAGCTGCTTTTCCAACAAAAAGACAGAAGAACTGGTCTATGAATATACTCTTTGGTTAGTTATTAACAACTGCTTGTAAAAGCCTATTCTCTCCTTTGGGAAGGCAGGAGCTGTTCAATAAATCAGTCCTAAGCATCATGGCTGCGCCCACTAAACTCAGCATTCTATCTGCATACTGCTACTGAAAACTTGGTGCCATTTGTTCTTATTTTCATATGAAAAGACTCTGAAGTATCTATTCCCACAGTCCATTACCTTAGTAAGCTTCAAAGATGCTCACCACTCTAAACTTTTTTCTCAACTACAAACTTTGTAAGAAAATTAACTCAGAAGTGTGATCTCCCAGTACATTTTCTTTATTTCTATTGAATTTCTATTTAGACAGACATGCACACAGCCATATACACACAAACAGCTATATATGAATTTTCCATATATCATCACTTTCTACTTTTTAGACTATTAACGTATGGGAAAAAAATCAAATGTCAGATTTCTGTCATTTACTAATTATGTGCAAAATAAAATAAGATATCATTGTGGAAACAAGGCAGTGATAGCTCCTTACTGTCCAGCAATTACACATAGTAAGAAAGAACTATAAATTGATTTCCATCACGTTTACTTCATTACAGCATAAAAATAGCACATTTAAACCAAAAAAGTCTCTCAGATGGAAAAGGGCTGTTTTTCACTTCAAGTATGACATTTTCATTTGGTTTGAATGTTAACTAAGGGCAATTCTGAGCATAGGAAACAGCATAGTTTGATTTATACTTTCCAGCATCTAGAAATGCTATTTCCACAAAAATATCAAGGTTAGCTCTGAGAGTAGAGTACTGATGTACTTAAAAATATATGTATATTTACATATATCTTTTCAGAAGTGATGTTTTTAATGCTAAAAGCACTTACATGCATATCAAGTACACCTATAATTTTGTTATAGAATCAAATGGACACCAACACTGTAATTAAATTAAAATGGATACTAACAGTGGTAATTAAACCTGTAAGAAAAGCAGGATGAAAGCAGCAGCTAAATACTGAAGTAATTTTAATGCATCTGAGAAGCACTTCAATGTCACATGCTGTGAAGTTTAAAACCAGCAGAACCGGAAATGCCATAGTGAATTTCTGGCTCCCAAACTTCACAAGCTCTTTAACTACATAATTCTTTGGAGCACTCCTCACTGAGTAAAGCATTAGAACAGCAAAAGTTTAGCTGAAAAAAATACTAACAGCCTTATTATTGAAAGTAACTTGGCAAAACATTAGGAATATCAAATACCACACTGATTAAAGCCCAGTAGTTTTTCAGTGAATTGGCATTGTCAGCTCCTAAAATTTTGTACAAATTGAGCTCTGCAACCTGAAAACACCAAAACAACACTTAAGACAAAAACTAAGCCAGGACTGGTTTATCACTGGGAGTGGCCCTTGCATTCACTTATAAAAATTTTTAAAAAACCCATTACACATTTAAATACTTTGCATAGTACAGGTTTTGACAGCAGTGTTGTATTACCGCAAAATCAAAGGAAAAGCACTCTTTGCACTCTGGTATTAAACATGAGCAGTACTAGAAAATTTGTATTTCTAAAATGAGTAAAAATCTGAAGAAGTCTGCCACCATTCCCCCAAAAGCATTTCATGGAATCATGCATAACAGCTAAATACAATGAATGGAAATTCAGTGTTAATAAAATTAATTTCAAACAAGCAAGCTAAGTGATTGACTTACAGGATCAGCTGGTGCAATGTTAGAATCAAATTGGGTCAGAGTTTGTGAGCTTGAAGAGCGTTCGCTAAATGTCTCCCACTGCTGAACAGACAGAGGAAAGAAGTCAGCATGATGAGAAAGATGGGAGTAAAAGATCACTGAGGAGATTTAGCATAGTAGTTCAGAGGTTGCACTGGAAAGTACTATATTTGCACTGGGCAGTACCTGACTTGGAAAGCACAACAATACACATTAAGTATTTCTATTTCAGTCTGAGCTTGTTGTGCAATCAAGTTTGTTACCTGTCAATATTTATCTTCGCATTCTCATTTCACAATGAACATACAGGTGCACAGTCAGGTACAGAAGCACCTCCAAAGTTCATGTTTGCCAATTAAAATCATACAAGGAAAAAATACTGTTAAGCCATTCAAACACTGTAAAGATAAAAATCAGTGACACATGTTGTGTATTTGTAATTATAAAACACATAAAAAGGTTCTTCAGCTTTGTAGCTGCCAAGTTTCCAACGTACTTTGTAAATGTTGATTTTCTTACAAAATCCCAGATGAATTAACACTGAGCAGAGTACTCCAATTACACCAGTTCAGCTTGCCTGTGCAACCCCTCAGAAGCGATTGTATGCTTTAAAAGAGCATTTTTACAAGTCTGAATCACTGACAAGGCAAAGAATTAAACTCAAACACAGTATTGATTGCTAAAAGCAAATAAGTCAATCTCTGAACAATTTTGTAAGATACACGCATGCTGTACCAATACACGACTGTCAAGAGTCCACATGCTTGTCAAGCTACAGCTACAACTGGCTCAACAAAGTACCAAAGTACATAAAATTAGTCTATGATCCAGAAACCAGATTACAAATCACAATAGGAATGCTAAACTTGTAATATATTGGTAAATATTAACCAAGTCTCAAACACTATAACAAAAATCAGAAATTCAAAAATTTCAATGCTCAGAAAATTTGACAAAAAATTATGTTAATGTATTTGTGAGAATAAACCAATATTTTTGTCTTATCTCTATAGGCAAATCAATGTAAATGGTTCCAGAAGATACACGACAAACTATATGGTGTTAGTTAACCTTATCTCATGTGCTCCTCTACACCAAAATATATTCAGTGAATAGCCTGCATGTGAAACTAGTCTAAACCAGTTATTTCAGAAATAACTCTTTACAGAAGTTCCTAAGTAACTGCTTTTAATCAGCTGAAATTAAATTCAGGAAAAAAAAAAAAAGATAAATGTGCAAGTGCTTTCACGTGTGATGTCGCTCCTTGTAGAGACAGAGCTCTATCTCCTTTAAATTAAGGCAAAGATTATGGCATACTGTTCATATATTTTTCGGGGATGGCTTTTTTCCCAGGTTGGGTTTTGTTGGTGTTGTTATGGAATTTTAATTTTCTTTATTTGTTTTAACCCACAAAAATACTCCCTTCACAGACAGAATCTAATGAAACCTTTTTAGCAAGGATATAAGGTTTCCTTCCTAACTGCTCTGTCATGCTATCTGTATTGAACAGCTTATCTCTGTGTTGCTCCAACTCCTCATGAAAATGCAGCATTGCAAGTAGCTTGAAGCTATTAAAACCTGTTGAGTGAGCCAGTTTTGACTAAGTCAGAAACTTAACTGCAAGGTTGTGTCTGCATTTCCCTTGACTTTTCTCTTGCATTTACACAGCTGCTAATTTTCATGAAACATGCATTAGTATTTATCTTAGTACTGCCCTCTGAAACTTTATTTGGCCAGCAGTTCAAAGTTAGTGGTAAGACTAGAAAACAGACCATAACAGAAATATTGTTTATAGATTTTTCAAACTTTCCTTAAAGGCATACAGCACCTATGTCATGATTAAGATCACAATAAAATATGTCTTAAGAGAGGGATACTGAATTTACCTCTTATTCTACTCCTCTGAAGTGAAACTGCAGGTACATTTATTACTTGTTCTCAGGCTCCCTAGGTGAGCACAGGCAAATGAACACCAACACTCCCTGACTGCTTTGGGGACTATGCTATTGTGCTCCATCCTGAAATACTACCAGAAACTAGTTACTGCTAATTCCCTGGTTAACCGGAAGCTGCATATGTTAAGAATCTACTAGACTTCATCGCAAACTCTATGCAAGGTTTAAGAGCTCCAACAATACAACTGATTTGCTATGTTTAAATTCCTACTAGCTGAACTAAAATACTTGTCTTCTAGACTTTAAAAAATGTTACAAAAGTACTTTCAAAAGGTTAATTACCAAAAACTAAACCCCACAGCAACCTGAACTTACAAGAACATTAAGACAGTTGAAACAAGGTGTAAAGGGTGCAAACTCAAAAGCAAATCTGTTTCACAGCTAGTATGACCATATGATGCTAGAGTGTTTCCAACAAAAAATCAGTAGGATGTTTGTTTTGTTGTGGGTTTTTTTGTTAGTGGTGGATTTTTGTTTGAGTTTTTTTTTTTTTTTTTAAAGCTCCCAGAACTAATTGCTCAGCCTTGAGACTGAATGGAAAAGATGCCTGAAGTGAGGAAGAAGTGATGAATGAAGAGGCAAGAATGTGAAGCATGTAGTATCCAGAGCTAGGTGGATTTTCATACTGCTTTTTATTCTGAGTTTGAGATTGCCTTGGTCCATACTTGTGATCTTACAGTAACTGAGCCTGGCAACAAGAGTCTAAAAATGAAGTATCAGCTAGAAAGCACAAGGTAACCAACAGCTTTGAAACTAATGGAGATGAAACTGCCTGGAAAGGCAGATGATCCAAAGATGCATGGCTTTTTCAAGCAATTTGTTGATGACAGTTATAAGAGGTTCAAAGAGGAAACAACTAGACTGTGCCTGCAGTAATACCCGGAATATTTTCATGGCATTAAAACCTCACGGACTTTGACCTGACTCATGCTGAAAAGAAAATTCAGAGGAGCAAGAAGCATGCACAGCAATATAGCTGGAAAATCAGGAATTCCTTTGTGTTAGAACTCACAACATTTAATAAGTGTTCAACTCTTATATTAGTATAGTTAGTATTTGGTAATATTTAGTATGAGAACTTTTCCAAGCCTCTTAAAATTTTAGTAGATTTTCATAAAGAAAATACCACATTATCTATCTGAATGGACAATGTCAGTTTTGTAAGACATGAATGTGGCTGACAGAATTGTCATTAAATTTGTCCCGTTAGTGCAGTTACCCTACTGGATTGCTTAGAGTTGCACTGGACAATGAAGGGATCTTTTCAATTACAATGCAGATTACCAAATTATTAGTTTATTAAATCCTTATTGCAAACATGGAGTGTATCAATGCAAATTTTAATACAGTTGCATACATTTACAGCTTTTTAGCAACAGTCGAGTATCTGCTCACCTCCCTCCTAAAGCTTATGCTACAGGCAGTCTGAGTCATTTTGTCAAACAGAATAACTAAGAACCACTAAATCATTTTCTACATTTTTTATTTAGCAAGAATATCACAGTGAGGCTAGCATTTACCCTTAAAGAGGAACAGCAGAATTTACAAAGACCTTCCACCTCAGAAGAAAATTTCCTTTGCTCCTAAAAATTTGCTTATTTTCTGTTTCACACTGTCTGTCCTTTGATTAGTCTAAAACTTTGGCTATCAATATTCCATTCACTTGAAGTTCGAAGAAGAAAACCACAAAAAGCTTTCTCAGTAAGTGAAGCAGGGTAGGATAATACTCAGCTACTGACAGAACTATCTCAGATGTTAGTTTTAGATTCTTCTTGACAGTCTCAATTTTTTTAAGTTTTCAAAACACAATTTCAGTATTTTCCCCCCTACTCCCTGTAAGCCTACGCCATCTTTTTAGTATGGCTACAGTAAGGAACTCTCTTGGAGTAAAACACTGGTTTATTCTAAGTCAAAGGCAAAAATGTAAAACAGCGCAACAAGACTGACTCTAGGAATCAGCTCCTTACAGGCTTTAACAATGGGCATTTTGGTGGGGGAGAGGGGAGAGGAGAAACCACAAACCAAAAAATCCTGTTTGGTAACTTCAGTTTCAAATTCTGACGAAATAGAGCTTTAGTATGCAAGACTGCTTATACAGCAAATATGTATGGTAAAAGACGATAAAGCAGCAGTACATAACAGTACAAATTTAATATTTAAATAAATTTACACAACAGATTCACCTTTGATTCTTTGCTTCTGGCATAAACCCAGAGCTATCACTTATCTACACTACTGGTGAAGTAGCTTATATTTCAGGGTAAAACCATCTGCAGAAAAAAGTCTCAATGTTCAGTTCCATCAGAAATTTATTTTGATGTTTTGCAAGTGCGGACTATAAAAGTCCTTCAAAGGTAACAAAAAAAACCCAAAACTCACCTTAAACAGAAAAATTGGAAATGAATTCAACTTATCCAGTAAGTGCTATAAGTTCATATTCTGTCACTGATATAAAGCTTAACTACTACTAATGACAACATTTTAAACAGTAGCTCATCTCACAATGAGACAGAAAAATTAGAAGGAAAACAAACTTTTTCACAATTTTCACATGTAGAACCTTCCTGTGTCTATCTGTCCTGCTTTTTCACAATCTGTGATCAGAAATCTACTTAAGATGAATTGCATATGCATACACAATTAGTTACTGACTAGCAATTAAATAACTCTCAAAAGTGCTAACCTCACTGCTCTGATTCAGTTCGGGCCAGGTCTGGTTTAGCGATGGCATTGAAGGAGACTTGCTTGGAGGTGCTTCTGCTGGAGAGCTGGAGTAACCTACCTCACCTGTCTGTTCCCCAACTTCTGAAATGAGAGGAATCATTATAAACCAAAATCATGAACTGCATTCAGTTTGTTCTCAGGAAAGCTGCTTACAACTCATGGAAAGTGCAGTTACCTTAGGTTTCATCTTTTCCAAATACTTAGCACCAGACAAAACACACTCATTCAAGAAAAGCATACTATTAATCTGTTGCTACTCTTATTTTGAGGATCTTTCTGAAAACTGGACTTTGAAGATTACTCTGTAGCATATTATCTCCCTGTACTTTGACTTTTAAACAGCATTTTTAGATGTTGCTTACATACTGAAATATATGTAATTCATTCTTACATCGAGAAATTTTACACTAATGTTTCTTACATCAAATCCAGCACCGAGTTTATCTTACAGAATAAAATACTTCCTTACATGAAAGGTTAAAGCAAACCCAATATATCAATGCAAACACCAACCAGAAATATGAAAAGAGATTAAGAAAACCAGACTCAGGTTATTTCCCAAGAATATTCTAAGTTTTTAAACCTCCTTACTGAAACATTTTCATTCCCTACATTTTGCAAATTGAACAAGTGTAGCAGCTGTCATACTGCAACTGCACATTGTTGCAGTTATTTCAGTTTTCTCTGAGCTTTCAGGAAGTGCAGCCTTGCAGAAACACTCCTTCAGAGTTGCACAAATTTTCATGATGCCGAGCAATTATTTTTATCTGTTCAAACTGTAACAGAATTGGGTAAAGAACAGCAGCTTAAACATTCTGCCTAACACAGTAAAATCTTATTTACAGGCTCTTCAATTTTGCTCAATACCACTACCCAAGATAAAACATCACACTGAAAGCCTCAAAATCCTGAAGTTCAGATTACAACTGTATAATGTAACAACAGGAACAATTGGAAAAATGAGTGATAAGTAGCTAGACATATTAACAAGATGTTTGTTGTTCAAAGAATTAAAAATCTGAAGAGAAAATACTGCACAAGAGGAAAGATGGCTTAATTAAATCAGCATTTAGAAGAACTGCTTGACAGATAAGAGATTGAAGATGACTGCCACAAGAATGTGTGACGCACGGTACCAAAAATTGATTAAAATTATAAAAAGGACTGGGTTTATGCTCCCAAACAGCTGAACTCTGAAGTGTGCTCTTGTGCTGTGACAGCTCAATGTTCTGTCTGCTGTCTTCCATTCAGAAGAAACTTGTAATTAGTCCAACATCAAATTGAACAGGAAACACTTAATTGTCAGTGGTGACAACTGCACCCATGAAAACCAACAGCTCATTATTTATAGTCTTCAAAGTGCTCCTGAGACACCAAAAGGCATAGCCTAAAAAGAACAGACAAAACACTGAAATCCAGAAAGAAATTAATTGTCCCATCTTGAGGCCAGGGGAGACTGAGTGCTGCTGACATCAAGAAAGGGACAGAAAAAATAGTAACTCAAAATTTTGCAGGTCTTTAAGATTCCTGTAAATAGCCAGGCAACAGGTTGAGATGCAGTGTTCCCGAAATTGTGCCCAGCACCTAGCATCAAGTACTACTGTCCTTTAGGGAAAATGGCTTCACAAATTATTCCAGACGGAAACTGCACCTAATACCTGCTTCAGGCAAAAAAACATCTGGCAACAAAAACACAAACCAGGCTACACCAAGATGATACTTGCAGACACAGCCATGTCTTCAAGTAGTCAAGATGACATGCTGGTCATGGTATATAAAATGTACTAAGCCATCAATAATAAAATAAATACATAAGCACTCAGAGAAGTATTTATAAAACTGCCTGACTTCATGCTCCTGTTTTCATTCAGTGCAGTTCTGTCTGTTCTTACACAGACAGATCTCCCTTACTCTTAAGAGCATACCAGAGCATAATGTCAAATCTTAAGTGGAACAGCTGCAACACAAATAATTTTGAAGTATACAATACAATTCAAAATATAAGCCCATTCAAATGTATTGTAGAACTAGCACACTATTTTAAGGAGTTAAATACCTCATTTCTCGTTCTAGGCAGAAGAAAGATATAGCACCTCATTTAACTTTTTTTTTCCTATTACAATACTTCACAGGCATAGTGCTATACCAGAAAAATTACCAATATAAATGCTTTATTATACAGTAGGTCTATGTCATGTGAGAGAAATATGTATCCCTGGCCATGACACCAGATGCAAGACAAGACCATACATTAACAAGTTTGGAACACCTGCAGTTGGTCACATAATAGATACATGGGGGCTGATGAGGGAGAGGCTACCAGAGTAGATCAGGAACATTCTACCCTTCTTCTGTTTCAACAGAACACAGGGGGTAGGGCGCCCTCTGCTACTCTTCTTTCTGCTGGCCACTAATCCAATAGGCAAAATGGAAAGAGACAGCAAGTTTCAAGCACCAAGCAGAAGTATGGAATATCAAGGGGCAAGTTTCTAACAAAAGGACAGAATTAATATGGTATTGTTAACACTTCTGAAATAAAATTTACTGTCTTGTACATTGGTTTAAAAAGACATCAAGTAATTCACCTTCTTGAGCAGTTCGAAATCATGTTATTCACACCGAGACTTTAGTCAGTAGAAGATCATTAATAATTTCTTTCAAGAAATTGTTATCCCATGAAAGAAGTGCACTCAAAAAGACACTCCAGTGTCACACTTTACAGTTCTGAGAAGGCTATTGGAAGCAAGCTTAACTGAAATACAATTTTTATAAGAGCTAAAAAGAAAAAGTTACACAAGTTTAACTGGTTGATCTTTCAAGGCTGATTTTAAGTTGAACTCTTGCAATTTAACATGCACATTAGTATGTACATACACCTCCGATTAATTTTTAATTTAGATTAAAATAGTAAATGTATTCAGATTTTGACTGTTGTACCTCCAAGTAAAACTACTGCCATATCAATAATCACTTCTCCTGAAGTTTTCTATTCAACATACAAGTTCTGGTGCTGAATCAAGTTAGATACTAGAAAAGCTATTTCCAACACTGGGGGCCCAAATTTTTTTTAAAAAAAAAAATCTAGTTAGATAAAATTCAACAAGTTTGCAAGAACTGTCACTTTTCATTGTAGCTATAACAGCAGATTCAAATAGAAATCGGAACATTTCTTTTTAAGCAGAGCTTACACATTATGGCAACTTTTTAATATTCACTAGAACAGGGTAACTTCCATTTAATACCAGAGGGAAAAAGACTGATTACCTCATGGTAACATACCAAAGTTTTACATTAACCACATTGCCTGCGATACAAAACCAATAAATACATATGTAACACTTTTTGGGTTAGTGTCCAATTTATAAAGTTTCCAGACAACTTCAGTTAAATGATAAAAGCCTTGAAATCTACAATCAATAAAGGCAGTAGAATATCAGGTACAGACATTGTACAGTTGTATTGTACAACAACAGTTGTTGGGTGGGCTTTTTTTTTTGTTTTTTAAAAACAACCCCAGTGTTTTATACAAATAAACATTACTTCTTTTCCTATAAAGGCTTTTGCTTGGCAATCACCTTAAATACAGAAATAGACAGATGGGTAGCTTTTAGACACTTGCTAATTATTCACCCAATTAATTGCAGTTATTTCTCATGTACTCATCGTAGCAAAATGTTTACTTCTCCTGAAAACAGTTCAGTTGTTGCTGTTGAAAAGGTTCTTTGACGAACCACATGGCTACTTCCATAAAAAAGGCTTAATTATTGAGGCGAAGGTAGCATGAGCCACAGTATCTAGTTTAAGAACTTATCAGTAATTGTCAGATGAAGGTCTCTGACATACAAACACAGTATGAAGAGACCTCCTTTGAAGTATTTACTAAAGAGAAATAAAATTCTAGGAAATTGTAGCAGCTGTGCACCTATAGTATAACCTGACTTCCCAAGCCAAGACTGCTTGACACAAAGTAATCTAAGGCATAAAATACTGTTTCCTTTGTCTGTTTTAAAATCTATATAAATACACCATTTTGTGGTGTATCAAGCAGGTTGTTTGTGGCCATCTTCCTTTATATATATATAAAAAACCATTATATATATATATATAACACCTGTTTTCAAACACCACTTTCACATGGAACAGTAGTTTGCTTTTCAGTTACAGGAGGGTTTCTGGCACAAGCAAACTCATACATTCCATGGTTTATCTGGAAGCATCCAAAGATAAAGGACTAGGCACAGAAAGACTAGGTACCAAAGCAACGGAGGATAAATGCAGCTGTCAAGTCAGGAACAGAACTTAAAAAAAAAAAAAAAAACAAAAACACAAAAAACCCCAAAAGACCTGTATATTTTATATACAGAAGATCCTGTACTTTTAAACTACAGTAGCCTTAAGCAGTATCAACTACTATTAGCATTGAACTTGGTAGCATTTTCCAAGTACCTTAATTACTTAGAAGCTCACGCTGTATTTTCAGAAATGAGAGGGAACAGAAAATATATTCATTTGAAATCAAATCTGAAGTAGAGCTGGACTGGGAATTTGGAATACAGTAATAAAACCCATACTGTGACAGTTTTGTTTTCTTTAACCTTTCAAGGCCACAGGAAGTATTTCCAAATGTAATAGTCAATGTGTATTGTTCCTAAATAACATCTCCCTGGACAGAAATATGTACGTGCTTAGATTAGCTGTGAGAATTGACTAAGATTTCTAAAAATTGCACACTGCATTATTTCATACTAATGGATTATGTTCATACAAATCTGTAAGTATCTGCTGATATACTGTAACAACTATCCCATCACTTGAAAATAGTGAAATTTAACTTGATGCATGTCTTACCTGTAGAGTCTTCCAAATCAATCAATTTGGGCATTAAACTTTCAGGTAACTTTTGTGGCAAATCATACCCATTCTTCCTAGCAACTACCAGATGAAATGCAGCACAGAACTCGTCCAACGTCAGTGCACCATCTTTATCAAAATCTGACAGTTCCCTAAAAAGAAAAACCTTCGTATAAATAAAATTTCTTAAGGTTATGTTATTTCAAATTACATACTTCTGTTTGCTAGTTGGAAGATCAAAGAATGCAGTTCATAGTTCATTTTACCCTATCAAATACTTCATATTAGTGCTACATGCTTTACTCTTCAAAGATGAGCTTTCATTAATAACATTTCTTAGTGCTTAAAGATAATTTAAACCCACTTTTATCTCTCCGGGCTTTTAACTCATTAAAGACAGTACTACATAATACTATTGGTCTCATTTTTAGCAGAAATGCTTAGGCAATGTTTATTTTAAATGGGAAAACAGCTGAACTACAAAACAGTACACACAAAGATGAAATCTGCCAAGGTAAGCCATTTAATGATAGTATGCAGTGATGCAGTACAAATTACAGAAAACAGCAAAATATAAGCTTTGCACCAAGTCAAAGCTAAATTTGTCATCAAGGCCTACTAAGTGCATTTAAAAATACTTGCATATGCACATTTCATTTAAACCTCAACTTGAATAAATAAATATAGGTAAGGAATTATTTAAAATGCATCTTTTGCAATAAAATGCTCAAATTGAGTGTTTGATTCTTCAAAAGCTGAAAATGCTTTGTAAATAATGCCAGCCTAGACTTTTTAAAGCCCATTAAAGTAATGGTGGCATAAACATGAGTAGGACTGAACATACTATAGTACATACTCAAAGTATGACTCATGAGACTGCACTTAATATCTTCTAGTAAGTAATAAGTAATAATAATCTAGTAAGTAGATTATTAAATGACTGCCAGATAGATGTCATCTTTCTAAATTATCCTGAATAAAGACACATCACACTTACCAAATATGAGAAAGTTCAAGAATAGGTAGTTTTGACTTAGTGAAAAATTCTTTAGCTGCAGACCCTGAAAAATTACAACAACCACTTTCAATATTTAAAGCAAGTTAAATCATTAGAAGACTAAGAGTTATGGTAAAGGAGATGAGCTATTTAGCAAAGGTTTTGGAAAAACAGCACTAATTACTAAGGTTAAATGAAGGAAAAAAAAATTAGTTTCAAGTCCTTTCCTGAATTACACTGGAGTTCACTAGAACATTATAAGTAAGATGAAGAACTTTGTCAAAATGGTATGCAAACCTAAGTACACAATAAAGTCTTTGTAACAGAACTGCTGCACCCACAATTATATTTTTTAAAGAGTAACTTACCTGGTATAAATCCATTTAGATCAGGTTGAATGGTTTTAAACTGATTAACATAATACTGCCTTTGTTCATCAGTTATTTTCCAGGGGTCATCATAACTACTTGATTGCCTACGAATTTCATTTGTTGTTGTAGCTGATGCTACAGTTCGTACTGTTGTCTGGTCCTGAAATGAAATATTTTTCCTCAGTATTATCTACCTAAAATGCTTCTATGAATTCTCAACTACTTGCCTTCAAAAAATAAAGCATAGTTAAATCTCCTGGTAGTTTAAAAACTGCAGGAAACCATCCACAGATTGTGTCTACAGGATAACGATAGGGTATTTTGCACACTGATACATATGAATAGGAATGACTGCAGGTATGAGAGCAGGAGAAAAAAAAAAGTATGGCACATATGCAAAAAAGCTAAACAGAAATGTTTTGAAGTCGTAACTGCTGATAGCTTTTTAATGAGCTTTCAGTTAACCATTCCAAATTAAGTCAACTCAATGAGTATCTGTTGGGTAAACAGCACTGAACAGACTACAGCACAGATACACAGTAAACATCTGCAGTGAAGATTATAAAAGAACAAAAAAAAAAAAGAAAATGAAAAAATAAATTGCAACATCAATCTGAATGAAGCAAATCAAATACCAATAAAGTGTCACACCTGGACAGAAGCAGGATGCATGGCTAAAAGAGCACTGGTTGGTGGGGTATCTGCAAAACTGACCCAGTTTTCTTGATGGGGTGGTGGTGAATGGCCAGACCATATGGGATCACTAGAAGTAGATGAGCCTGAAAGTAGAAAAAACATTTCTTTTTCAAAAGACAATCTTGAAAACTGAGTAAGAATTATGGATATGGAAAGCAGTAAAAAAAAAAAACAACAAAAAAAAATTGAATCCTGAAACACACGCTCCTGTCAGGGAAATATATGCCTGTAGAATCATGAAGGAAATGAAGTGCAAATTGCACCAATGAAACAAGGTTCACCTCCTGACAACTCACTCCCTCACTTGTACATTTTTACATTGTCAGCTTGAATCTTCACTAAAGAGACAGAAGTGAGGAATAAACTTACAGCAACATGTGTAAAATTACCCACTTAATAGGTTTTGAATGAGTTAACACTGAACATTTTCATTTAGTTGAAATGTGAACAACACTTGTATGGACAAAGATCTATCTAAAAGTGGCACAAGATACTAGCACATGCAACTTTTTTTCCTAAATGATTTCTAGACTTAACTTAAATCAGCTGCTTGAAAACAGGCCAAGAATAATAAAAGGCATCTACAGAGAGTGCTGACATCTGCTATGCATTAACTATCTGGAACACAATAACTGAGATTCACCCAGTGCCTTGTTACAATCTACTTCTGAAATACTGCCTATGTTCAATGTCTTAATATTAAAATAACCACAAAGCAACTATAGAAAGATCTGGCCACCCACTGCTCTTTGTAGAAACCTCTCAAAATTCTCTTAACTTGCAGTTGCAAATTCAAAATTTAAGGAACTTGGATCAGAGGGAAAACTAACCATCTAGAACAAGTCTAGAAGAATCCCAGGACACCATTCTACTCCATGACTCCTGAAAGAAATGCTGAACTCCTTAAATCTCATCAGCAGTTTTGCAACTGATCACTTTACCCTTTTCACAGTTAAATGCTTTCTCTAGGAATTTGTTAAAAAAAGTCATACTTAGATAAGAATTTCTGCCTCATACATAGAAGCAGATTTCCTTTTAAAAGACAGGCAACTTCCTATGATTTTTTTAAGCCCTCCAGGCAACCCACAAACAAGAAATACGGTATTAATGACATAATTTTAATACTGCTACTAGGATCCAAATTGAAACAATACCAAAAATTTACTGTCAAGATACTGACAAAATATACTCCTATGAGATGTCCATCTAGATATAGGTAATCTTTTTATGAAGCTGATGAGTATCAACAATTTCAGGTTGTACACTACTAGTACACAATCTGCAGTAACCAGAGTGAAGGAAATCAGTGAAGCAAACTGAGGGTTAACATCTAAAGGGACAGTAACATTGTTAGCATCCAAAATTGCTATTTAATATCAGTACGATATTGCAGTATGCAATTACTCCATTCCATAAATGACCTTTTTCCTAGGAAAAAGTAAGAGAGTAATGTGAGAAATACTTAGTACTGGCTTATCTTTGCTCTTCTACACACAGTTGCCATAATTGAGCACAACACATTTATCCGGCATTAAGAGTAAAAATTGAGATTTCCAGGGGGAGAACCACTTTCTGAAGGAGGAGACAAGTAACATGTACAAGATTGAGAGGTTACACTATTTCTGAGTTTCATAAAAATGTAAGATTAATAAAGCATGGGGTTTTGTGGGTCTTTTCCTTTTTTTAAAAATGAGGTTTACTAGCCACTATTAAACATTCAGTTTGTTCCCAAATTTGTCTTTCACTTCTGCAAGTCCCTGATGTGGCCTGAAGCTTCCAGTGACTTTATCCAAAATTGCCAAGAATAAAGGCAACGAGTTTGACAATGCTTTTTACCTCAAGGTTCAGTAGCTCACCTAACTCTAAAGCACTAGAAAGAAACATGCAGAAAAGCTCAGTCTCTGCGGGTCTCTTTCTGCACATAACTAACACACAGTAAGATTCAAATACATCCTTCTCATCTCTCCTACAGACATACCACACAATTTTACTTTTGACTCAATGGCTCTCCCCTTCTCTGTTTCTCAGACACCGACATTATTCTCATTAACCTTATAGATCTTTTACTTCCCCCAGCAACTTGTCTTAGAACAGTTCAATTTGTACCCCACTTAGCACAGTACCTCTTCCAAAATGGCACTTTAACAGTAACAGATGCAGTAGCACCAAACTCTCATGCCTTCAAAATACAAGTATTACAAGAATTGTTTTCTTTCTCCCCTGCTCAAAACCTAATTTTCTTCACAAACTACAAAACCAGACTGGAACACTAAGGTAGAAGGGAAGGTGGAATAATACTGAGTCTCAGGGAAGACTTGGAACAACCTGTGCATTCTTATTTTATGATTTGTAAGCCAATGAAGAAACAACCTTCAATGCCCTCCACGTATTTTCATCAGTAAGAACACCATTAACAGCACTTTGAATCGGGAGAAGACGTCAGATTTTTTTACTAGTTTTAAATCATTATTTGGCTACTATCAACATAAATGTTCTGCTCTGCTTCCAGTACAAACAGGCTACAACATAATAAAAAAATATCTTCTAGTTCCTGTTCAGACATGCCATTCAACTGTCATTTGAAGCAGGGAAGGGGTTTATTCTCTCAAATTTGTCACCATCAGCATCCTTCTAGCAGCTGAAGCTGGACTGCAAAATGAGCTGGAAAGGTAAAAGTATGAAGAATATTTTTCTTCTCTTGTAACTATAGGAACAGGAGGCTCTCATCTCATATACAGTTCTGCTTCCTAAAAGAGGTTCAGTCATCCATTGCATTTTTCTCTGAAGACTGATCCAGATCAGAAATGCAAGCCAGAACTGGGACATCTTCTTATGAAGCATCACTAACACTATCCTAACTGAATTACTGCACAACACAGCATCAAAAATAACTGTAAAATCCAAATTCCTTTGCTCTGTTGAAATAAGAACAGTTTTCTTCCCCAAGCAATTGAGGGGTACAGCTGTAAGCTATGCTTATGACTTCAGATGCAAGATTTTTAAAAACAACAATTAGGCTATTATTTAATAATCACAGCTCAATTTGATACAGAAAGCACTATTTAATTTTGTTCATGATAGGAATATGATGATGCAATGGAATGTCTTTACTATGGCTAAGTCAGAATCTTCCTGTTTAAACAAGATCTTCCCCCTAAAAGTTTTGAATTTATCTTTCTGGTTTAAGGCAACATGCTACTCATTATTAGACCCATCAAACATTTTCACACTTGAGGTTCCATGCTTTTAGTTGACAACCCCAAAACCCTTAAACAATGTTTTCACATAACACGATATAAAAACTGAGACCTGGTTCTTATTTTTCTTGGATCACAAGTGAAATGGCACAGTCCTGCCTTAAAATCCTACTGAAATAAAATCATGTACTTGCAAATTATCCAATTTTTCAAGAACAACTTGCACTGGAATCTAGATGACCTTGCAGAGCTGATTTTAAGAAAACTAACCAATAGTCTATTTGGTTTTACCTGAATGTCACATTTTTCTACAAAATACTGTCCTTAAAAAGTAGGCTCAAGAGAGGGGAAAAGAATGACAAACTACCAACACACTGAAATTCAAAGGAATAATTAATCCTCTGCAGTGCAGAAGAATCAAGATGACCATTTTTTAGTCAATTAATGTATGAAAATCCATTCTATCCTTTACATTGGCAGAACAAGCAATCCTTCTACAACAGTATCTCCAGATTGCTTTAAACACACTATGGATGCGTTTCAGCATGGAATATTAAACTGGAGAATACTGAGCTAGTTCAGAAATATTTTCAGACTGCTACTGAAAAATTGATCCATTAGACATCGCAGGGAAACCACTGACAAACTGAAGTATGAACATGGCATTACAACTTTATTTTTAAGAGTACAATATTGAACTCTTCAACAGTAGGAATAGTTTGCATACTTTTCTGGAGTCCTTGACTTTGGAAGTTAGAAAAGCTTCACAAGTAGATATCAGCTACCAGACAAACTTGTATTTCAGCTTACAAGAAAAGCAAATCAACTAAACTGTGCAAGAAAAAAGTCAAAAAATTGAAAAATCACAGTGCCTGTACTGAACCTTTAGAAGTAATTATATATACAAAGAGCAGCCTAATGGTTTTTGTCTAAATTGAATGGCACTTACTAGCAAACAACCTCTGGGACACTGACATAAATCTCTGAATACCACCCACTTCTAAAATAGCGTTTTATTTCCTTATCCAATCGACTCTAAGAAAAGAATCCCTGATCCTCCATAGATGTTTATAACTACAGAATGACTACAGAATAAATTGAAAGGTAACAGACCAACTTTGAAATATTATAACTGAAATAAACCAATCAACTACAGTTTAATCTGAAACTACAGCCTATAAAATGCATCACATTATTCAGCAGTATCAAAGACAGAACATGAATTAGAACTGCTCTGCAAAATTTATTAATACTCTATCAGATACCGGAAAACACAACAGAACCTGTTGAAATATGAGATATTAAGGGGGAAAGCTTTTTAAATCTGAGCACAGCAATATAATAGGGAGGGTCTTCCATGTTAAATGAACAATAAAGGATGAAAAGTTTTACTGAAATAAGCGGCTCTACCTTGGCAGTCAGGAGATACAGTAGCTTCAGTTATGTTTACATAAACTTTAAAGAAAGCAAAAAAAGTTAAAAGAATTAAGTTGTTCTGACAATTCATCTAATCTACGAGAAACATTAATCCAAATAAACAATGCATTATTTGCTGCTTTCCCTTGAGTTTCCCATGTTTTCAGCTGCACTGACAGTTCCTGCACAATCTCAATAGGATGTCAGTTCTGTATTGGAAAACTTTCCACTGGGAAGCTTTCATACTCTCTTCCCCCACTTCCAACTCCAAGGATTTCCCATACAACACTAAGAAATGGATTCACCACATATATGAGCTCAGATTCCACAGTGTTGCTGTCAACGTGAACATTTGAATCTGCAAGAAACTTTCCAGGATTGAAAAATACAAAGATTAACTGCTCTAAACTCATTTAATATACTTTTTCAAGAATTCTTTGACTTCGGGTTACAGCTGAAGCATAACAGAAGACATTTATACCTGGTTGTGCTTCACTAAATGGAGCCCAAAAAGGCCCAGGTCCAGCAAGAGGTCGTTCGTTATTCCCTCCGCTGGGATGGCGGTTGTGCTTCCTCCATGTATGTGGAGAGGTTGGTGGGGATTGCTGTGGTGAAACAACTGGAGATGTGGACTCCTAATAAAACAAAGGAACCTTTTAATTTTTTTACTAAACAACTAAATACATAAAAGCCTATCTAAAACCTTTATTTCACTTAAAGCCTCATTTTAGAAAGTGTAAATTTTAGTACTTATTAAAATGAACAAAAAGGAGAAGTCAGGAACAGTATGACTGCATATGTCCACTTCAAACAACAACCATCTAATATATCTTTTTAAAATACCTAATACATTTTTAACTTGGCATCCCTACGACAACAGCAATGCTGAGTTAAATTACTTAGCTACAAAGCAAACTAGATTATAAAGCAACCTTTCACTTGTAATAAAAGTTACATTTGAAACCAGGTCTCAAAAGAGTTACTGTAAGTCACTGTACAACTTACTATCATACCTAATTTTTTATCAAATAATTCACAATCAGTTACTTTCATTTAAAAAAATGAACCAGAATTAAACATGGGGGGGGAATCACTAGACAGGTGTTATTTTTTTAATATGCAAAAACGTGGATGTAATTTTTTCAAAGAATGATGCTTTTTGAAAAGTATACAATTCTTTTTCTTAAAGAATTATATGCTTTTTAAAGTATATCTAGGATACACTTCTCTGCTGTACAAATTACAAGGTAACTTTGCCCTGGTGTTAAGGCTCAAGCTTCTCTTTAATTCTATAATGTACTATATTCTCCCTGAAGAGGCAGGA
Organism: Psilopsiagon aymara; assembly: GCA_024733675.1. Taxonomy (NCBI): domain Eukaryota; kingdom Metazoa; phylum Chordata; class Aves; order Psittaciformes; family Psittacidae; genus Psilopsiagon; species Psilopsiagon aymara. Next base: position 33,144 of record JANRGW010045318.1, on the reverse strand, counting down.
AAACAAAGAATTACATATGCAATTTCAACCTGGAATCAGTTCTCATGAGACATTCAAGTTACCAGATTATTCCATTTCAAACAAAATTGAAAGGAAAAGTCATTTGCATATCACAAAGTAAAATACTAGAACAGTAGAAAGTCATTTCCTCCCTATATCTAGATGTTTTGAAATTGTTGTCTTGACAGATCTCCTAATCTGAACTTAACTGTATTAGTGGGAAAAAAATGTACAAGAAAAAAAAAGCAAAATTTGAACTCCTAGTTTCCTGAAAAGTAAAATCAAAGCTGAAAATCTCAACATCTGTTTTAGCAGCAGACAAAGAAAAAAAAGGTGGTTTATGTTAACAACTGTTAACATATGATCAAGTACTAATAGTCAGACTGAGTGCACGCTTCCACATGATTACCAAAACTGAACTGGTTTTCTCTGCCGAATATGCAAAGGCCATTATGCTTTCCAAACAATATTACACCTGCAAAATTCTAAAAGTCAATAAGAAAGTGTCCTAAACAAGCTTTTCTCAAAGCAGGGTACATCCTAAAACTACACACATCCTAACAAAAAAGTTTTAAGGCCATGATGAGTGGTTACTTCCTAACATGTTGTTGTAAACTTCCACCTGCAATTCCCTCCGATTTTCGTTTTTCTTGTAATACATGGGCAGCCTGGCTGATTTGGCAACACGTATTTTTCGAAAGTTCTGATCATTGAGTCATATTTCCTTAAATAAGTACCTAGGCCACAAGATTCTGAACTTTCCATTCAAAGCACTTAAATGATGCCCATATGTATTGGCAAAGAGTATTACAAAGTGATGGGGAGCAGTACTAATGTATTTCAACAGTTAATTTACAGACCAACTAAATGCCCAAAGTCACTGTTTTTTCATAGCACCGCACCAGTTCAGGACATTTTTGCTGCAGCCACACGCCTTTCTGAAACTTGCCTGAAGATTCCTCCTCTTAGAATCTTACTTGACAAGATATTTGTTGTACATGTCAGTACATTCTTACCATTACAGGTATATGGGGGCAGGAAGGGAAGGAGTAAGGGTGTCCAGAGTGCCACTTGCAGGCTGGCAGCTAAAACCTAGACTGGTTTGTTACTCCATCTAGCACAGTACAACAGGTGCTAGCAGAACTTGATGATGTATCACTGAAATCAATTACGAGCTTCCTCTTCCACTGGCTTTTATACAAACCACTTCTATCAAACAATATTTGAAAGATGTTTGAATTTTTAGAAAAAAAAATACTGTGAGTAAACCTAGGGAAAGCTATACTCAGTCACTGACACTACCCATTTACTCCAATACACTTACTCTGGTAAGTCAGATGGTCCAGAAAGACAGAAAACACCCGAGGCAGATAAACAAACAACAATCTATCTAAAGGAAACCACTTGCTACTTCTAGTAACTGCACATGAGCATCAAAACTCTTGACACACAATCCTCATGAAGCAGCCCTCCCCTAAAGAAGCTGACAACTGTGTCTATTAGTAAACCTCCACCTAGCATTTGGCCTTATATTTAAGGCATAGGAAGAAACTGTATGATCTTCAACTTGATTTCTTCTAAATATTTGTCATTAATGTGATTCTGTAAAGCATACAATAATGTTAATCAGATCACGAGAAGTACAGGCAGAATAAATAATTAACTTTATTCTCAGTGCTCCAGTCAACATTCTATCAGAATACTAAACCTTTACAGATTTCCCACAATTGATTTGGAGCTGCAGCTTAGACTCCACTACACAGCAAAAGCATACCACCAACTCTGACATCAAAAAGCTTCTGGAAGAGGGCCAAACCACATCTTCAGCTTTATCATCACTGCACACCCCACATTCACGAAACAATTTAAACCAAATTTAGATGGCATTACTGTGGCACTGTCCTTAAGTTGGGCAATCCTGGTCACTCCTACAAGTCACTCATGGCATTCAGTGATTAGCTTACTGGAAGCTAAGGAGAGTTAAATTTTGTTTGGTTTTGGTTTATTCAAGTATATCTATATATATTTATATATACACCCCCAAATGTATGCATCTGTGAAAACTGAAAAGACTGGGGAGGAAGCAGGACTGTAGAAACTTAACTCTCACTCAAAACCAGTCATGGAGAAACACAATGAGTAAAAAACTATTGAAACTGCAATTACACACAGGGTCATTTACCCCTTGTACATAGGTGACCACCTAAGCATCTGCCTTTGCAGGGGTAAGAAGCTGTCATTTTCATATACTCATGCCTAGAAAGCATGGTTTGTTATACAAAGTTTCCACTTCAATTTTCCACTCATCTTCACACTTCAGTAAACAGAGGCAGTATGCTCATTAGAACCACTTCTGTTCAGCTCCAACACACACAATCATGAACTGAGTGCTTTGAGAGCACATGTTACAGCTGAGGAGGTAGGGTTGTTCACTTTCATCTGTCCAATCTATTAATGAAAGAAACTAATTATGAAAGCCTGAAATATCCAGGATCAGATTTTTATGACAGTAGCAGGTTCAGAACCTAACTTAATCACTCTTCAAAATCTTGACACGTAACAACTACAACAGTTTGCCTAATTGTGTTATTGATAATGCAACGACTTTGAATTTCACCAATTTTAACAGAAGTTACTCAATCCCTTTGGGAACTTTGACAATTTAACTCACCATCTGCATACTGCAGTTGATGTACAATTAATTAGATCAGCCTTTATCAAAATATGATTTTGATAAAGTGTTTTAGCACTTGAAATTTGAAACACTACATGCTATTTTTTCCTCTCCAAACCAACCTCAATAGAATTCCTAGCAATTACAATATTTTGTTTTTTTACAATCTTAAGACATTCATTCTTCCTCTTTAAATTACTCTTGAAAACAGATCAAAACAAAAGCATGTTAAAGTAAATAGTTAATAAGTACTCAACATTTTCATGTTAAATAAAACTGAGAACATTCTTCTCAATAACTCAGAAAAAAAGGTTGCAACTAACAGGCAAAAATTAAGTAATCCATCTTAATTTTTTAAAAATCACGGTTTATAAAAGTCATAAAAATATCATGGGTTTTGTCAAACTGGAATTACCAAACCAAGGCACTATGAAGGACTCAGAAGTTGGACTTTTTTGGACTGACAAGCAGTTACAAAAAATAGCTTTTAATTAAAAAGGTGACATAATACATGGCTTTAAAAGTACCACCTTAGTGAAGGTAAGTCAAACAAACTGGTGTAAGGCAACACAATACTGTGCTAAAGCAACTCTGGAGAGATCTCAATCTCAAAAGGGCATTGCAAGCATACATGAGTGAAATGAGATTATAAACCTTTTCCTGGATCTCACACCTCAGCCCAGAAGAAAGCCTCCTAAGGAGAATTCCAGAGACAATGTAGCCAGACATGGTATCCGAAGGGTATCTCTAATGGTGTTGTGATCCAGGTCCTGATACCACACAGCCTGCATAAGAGTCAGGGAACAGATCCATCATGAAGAAACATTATGCTAGAGCTGGTAACTGCATTGCCGAACCCATGTTTTTGCAATCAACTAGCATTCACACTGAAGAACAAAATAGTCCAAGGTTCAATGTGAACTTCTCCACATGCAGCACTACACATTTTTAGAGAGGGGTGCATTTTTAGGGAGGGGTGCAATTACAAACTTCTTAGTCTGATCTCAACAGTTTGAAGGTTTTAGACTAGGTTTGGAAGAAAATAATAATTAACGCCAGCAACAAATGGGAATCGCAGAATGGGAAATTTTACTTGAGCTTGTTGATATTATTTTTGTGATTTTTCTAGACAAAGTGTCTGCACTACATTTAACCTGCACCTCAGCATACTTCAGTGGGGTGCCATGCAAGATAATTCCAACAATGTGGAGATTAATACGAGAATCTAAGGTGCAAAAGAACTGGCTGCAGGAGGAGGGAAGTAGAATTGTATTAGAGTGGGAACTATGGGTCTGAAAGGAAGTTTCTAATAATGCTCTTGAATGACTGATTTGCGGAATGACCTAATTTGGTACTTTAGGTAACTGATTATGCACACTAAATAGCATGCTGATGAATTTTGAGAACTGTAAGGAGGCAGATGGATGGGTTCCTTTCAGGACATAGGTAACAGTAAACTATCAAGTTTGAAATATAAAATACCGTTTCTTGCATAGTGGAAATTAATACCAAAGTGAATAATAAGACTCAATCAGCTGAAAACAGAAGACTGGATGCATAAGTCAACTACCAAGCCACTACATCATATATGGCAGATTTGCTTTACTCACAGCTGCTAAGGTATATGAGGTAAGATGTCAACCAGAAGTAGAGAAATACTATTTTGTAGAGTACTAATACTGGTGACGTCTCATTTGGAACAATCAAATACAGATCTAGTAAAATATTTCCACTAAGAACAAATTCAAATTGGATCAAAGGCACAGAAGTATCATAGGGATTACTGGTAACTGCTTTATGAAAGAAAACTGAGATTGTGGATTGTTTTGTCACGCAAAACGAAGCTAAGGGGTAATACAGTGGCTTTCCACTAAATACTACTGGTGTTCTGCAGCAAATACTAAGTACAAAGTTCTTAAAAGAACAGATTTTACCTCATCTGAGTAAATTTAAGTGGGAATTCCCACCATATTCCTACTAATGCTCTGCAACACTTCTCCCCAACATAGCCAGTGTGGATAGGAGGTTGTGATTTCAAGACAAAACCCTGATTTTTTAAAAACTCATTATCTAATACAATTTATCATGATAATAGAGGGTTAGACTCAATAACACAAGAGGTCTTTTCCAGTTCTGTGGTCCTAAACAATTTATTTAATGCCAGGTATCTTTTGCCTGGAATTACCTGTTCAATCTGCAAAACAGAATTGAACAGAAATGGACTGCTGGCAAAATCTTGAAAGAAAATCACACAATTCACATAATTAAAAAAGATGAAATGGTCAAATTCTGACTGCTACAGGTGCCAAATTTGAAATGTCCCCTCGAAGGCTGCACTGATACAGCAATAAATTAATACAGAGTCCCACTATTACATGTGATGCACACAAAGGTAGATGAGTACCTTCAGCTTTACCTTTTATGTTCACCTGGATGTAGCACAGTTCAGCCTACAACTATCTGCCAGATACACATTTTTCAGCTGTTACATCCTCAACATCTACTGAAACTAACTGTCCACTTTTCCTGGAAAATGGAGGCAAGCCAGTAAGTATCCTAAAGCAGTATCTAATCAACACCTAGATCACATTCAAAGACACTGGAAGAAGTATTTGCCTTTTGGCTCTAACAACAAAACAAAAAACACCAAAGGCAGTACCTAACAGACAGATATTGAGACTGTTTATTGCTTTTGAAAGTATCTTATAAGACACAAAATACTTTTAAATTTCTATATTGCAACTTCTGCTAAGAAACAGTTTTCAATACATTTGCCTTATGCCTTCAAAAAACACCCAAACAGAACAAAAACACCAACAAAAACCCCCACCAGAAGCTTTCATCTATAATGACTAGAGGATTTCTTCCTAAAAAGCACAAGAACTCAATATAATCTAAATTCTTAAGACTGGCCTAAATTAGCACAGCTGCTCCTACCAAAGTATAGAAGTATTTATATACACTATGGTTTAACATATCTATGTCAACATGTCACACAGTCAGCAAAAGTGTTCAAATCTACTTAGCCTCTATTATTTGGGTGAAAGAAATTTCAGTAGCAAAAACAAACAAACAAACAAACCAACAACAACAACAAAGGATTTTCTCCCAGTGTTTTATCTCACTGGGACACACAGTCACCATGTCACCTACTAAGTGAAGGCATCTTTCATTAGTTGGCTTGACTCCTAGAATCAGCTCTGCAGCTTCCATGACACCTGGGCATGACTTCAGTCATATTCTATTCACACTAAAAATATTAAAAAGACAAACTTCTGGCCAGTTCCCTATTTACATAGTACATAGCCATTATGAACTAAAAACGCCCCCACAGAAATCAACAGAGAAAGGAACTTGGCTCATGCTTACTTTTAAAGATGACCCTAATTTATAGCTAGCCACTCTTTGGAAACACAACCTGACTGACATTTTCCAACAAACTGCCTCCAAGTGAAGCTCATTGAGGGGAGCTGCCAAAATAATGCATTGATGAAAAAACAGTATTAGCCAGGACACTTCAGTAGACAATACTCTAAGTGCAATTCTTTTACATAAATAATTTGTAATTATAAGATACCAACATATGCATGACACCTCACTAATACAGAAGTTGCATATGAATGAAAGCAATTTTTAAAGACAAAGATTAAGATATCTTATGATTTCATAAAAACATTATTTCAGTATTTTATGGAATCAACGTATTCTGAAGTGCCAGAAATATTATCAAAGCTCGTAAGCAGTTTAAGAAAACCAAAAGCAAAACCAAACACAAATTCACTAATGGAATATCTAACAGGCTACTGACATATCCAAGCTCAGTTTTGACACTTGAATTCCTGCAGAAAGAAGTAATCCTGAGGAAAATGACGTGCAGTAATTTACTTCTTAGACTTTGGCTCTGCTCATCCTCATCACTGAGAGAGCTGGCATATAATGAGAATTCCCTGTCTTAACTTTTTTGTACATTTTATAAATTTCAGTGATATCTCTAGGTAAAGACAACTGGATCAGCAATTTATAAAAAAGCATGTACAAAAGCTGCATCCACCTTTTGGAAAATAACCCAATTAGTGGTATTTATGTGGTTAAGCAAGAAACCTGGATTCAAACCTTTTCTCAGCTTGTTTGTAACACAGTGTCCAAATCTATAAATATTAGACTGGGACAGGAAGGCTATTTGAATGGCTCCATTATACAGTTAGAAATGTAGAATCAGCCACAGAAAATGCAGTTTATAACAGGGTGCAAAATCAGACAATACATCCCTGATGTTCCAGACCATGAATATAACTTAAAACTGCTGGACCCAATGCTGCGTTGCCCCTTATGTTTGCTCCAAGTCTGTTTTCTGGGCCAGATCTCTCAAAAAGAAGGGTTTTTTTCCTGATGATCCTACAGAGACTTGTGTGAAAGAGACGCCACGCTGCTTCTGTCAGGCAAGATGGAGAAATGAAATTTGGATGCTTATATATCTTTTTGAATATGTGTCTTCTTTATCCAGAAACCGAAGACCTCAAACACCATAGGGTTTTTGTTGTTGTTTTTTTGTGGGGTTTTTTTTGGTGGGGGGGGGGGGGGGTGGGTTTGACTTTAAAGTTACACCAATTTGATACAGATTCCTGTATCAAATTATAGCTGTTCACTAAACAAAGTCAGCACCATGAAGGAAGCACACAAAACATTATTTCGACCACAGTAAAACCCCATCAACAGATCAAGAAGATCTGCAATTGTTGATTCTTCCTGAAGCACTTGGGAGGTCTCTCAAACACACCTACCCAAAACCAGATGACAAGCTATATTCAGAAATACTGCCAGCCCTCCTTTTGTTATAGTCCCTATCTTCAGTTTCTGAGAAAGGAAGTAGCAGCCAAACAGTAATTATGGCTTACCTCTGCTAATTTGCTTTTTCTTTATATTGGATCAGACTTGGGCTGTTCCAGAGAGATTAATAAACATCTATGAGCTATTGCTTGAGTCCCAAAGAGATTAAGGTATGTTTCAAGTTCCTCAATTTTTTACAAAACAAGCTCAAAAGACTATACGTATACCATGGGGAAGAAAAGTCACTCAGTTATGCACACAGACACATACACTAAGCAATATTTAATATTTGCATTCAGTGTTCTAGCTTGTAGAATAGACAATAAGAAAAGATTTACCCATAGTGAGAATGTAAAGACTATATACCCCAAGGAATTATGAGGAGGCACAGAGCTGTAAACCTTTAGTTTTCATTTACTCAGCTGAAGATGAAAGAACCAGTGAGCAAAAGGAAATCAGTTTTCTCATCACTAGAACACAATATAAAGCTATGTGAAAACTTGTCTGTTATTTCTGATTCTCATTGTCTCTACTTAATAATTAAATAGCTGAACAAGAAAATGTACAGCAGAGAAAAGTTAACTGTGAAGCTTTTTAAAAAAAATGTCTAAATAAAGTATTTCAGATTTAAAAGTACTGGAGCATGCTGAAGAACTAGAAATCCAGTTCTCAAAAGGCATTCAGTACTGCTGTTCCAATCACCAGGGAGCCAATGTGATCTAATAAACAAGAAATTGATGTCTTAATGATTACAATTTGATATTTGCTGCATCTTAGATATTATTTTTCTTTTCTGTCTCAATTCTGTCCATTAGCACCATTATTTTAATAGTAGATTATAAGACTTCATAAAAAAAAGTCTCCTACATGCAAGTATCTCAGAAGCATGTGGTCTTCACATGTAATATATATCAGTATGATTTAAGAAACTACTTCGAAAGCAACAAAGCTTAGAAACCCTATCAAATTTACACCTATGCAGCAAAATAGTGATTAAGAGTCCTAGTTAATTGTTTAAATTAACTTACCTGTTGATCAGTTGATGTACGTTGTTGAACTGCATCATGGCTCACAGAGCCTTTTTTGACTTGTACCCTGCCAGGTGGAGGAGGAATCACACCTGAATATGAAGCTGAGTTATCAGCATCTGAAGGATACAAGGCTGCATATCTTGATTCTTGTTCATTCTTTGTCATAACAAATCTGGGAAGAGGGAGGTCCTTTACTGTTAAAAAAACCATAAATTAAATAAAAATAGAGCAGGCCATTTACTATGCAGAAATATGATGCTTGAAAATAAAAAAACAGTTACAGAATGATAGAACAGTTAGGGTTGGAAAGGACCTTAAGATCATCTAGTTCCAACTCCCTGTTCTGTAGTTAAAATTTCATACATGCCTTGATTACTTAAAACACTGAGACTGCTGCTATACCTGCACCAACATCTGCCAGCTGGAAAAAAACAAGTGTTCTTTCTGCATTATGTTCCACGATTCTGCTACTCAAATTCTGGTTTTGATATACAGAGGACTTCCCATAGCTCTGTACGTGTAGCAATACCACACTGCATTAAATGCAGCAGTAATCAAATAATTTGCATTTAGCTAATTTTTTCATAGTTTTGCCAACATTTAATTACTGAAGTGTTATTTTAAAGATTTATCTACCATTTCTAGCACATACATAAAATTAGAGTCTTCGTATAGCAAAACAAATGCTAAAATACTACAGTATATTCAACATCTTTTAATGATCTGATGCCGTGTTTATATTCACAACAGATATCATCTTATTGCAAACACTGCAACTTTGCTCTGTGGTGCTTAAACATATCTGTGTACAGCTTTCTACAACAGAAGCTAAATTAGGTTTTTTACTGAGATACTTTGTCCCAAGCACCTATAAAGCAAATTTTTTAAAAAATATTAACAGGTCCTTAGCTTTATGTACCATGGCTCAGAGTAGCCTGATATAAAAGTTAGTCTACATAAGTCTTCAATTTTTCACTCTAAGATCCCTATCATTTCTGTGAATCCCAGACAATTTTCTTACTGGTCCACCATGAATAAAAAATAAATTGAAAATTTGCTGCACAGCTTACTTGGAAATTATTTTTCCAACACAAAACAAATTTATACGCATGGCTCAAATTTAATTTCTTGCTGACTGCTTACATCGATTACTTCTGGTATTCAAAATGAGTCAAGTCAAAAATACCAACTCCATTAAGATTTGAGATGAAATTGCATCCAGTTTATTACATCAAAATTAAACATTAAACTGATTTGTATTTGAAGAGCGTAATTTGAATCCACAGCATTCAACAACTAAGTATCCATAAACATCTTCATGTATGCAGCATTAAAGAACAATGCTCCAGTAAGAACATAAATTCTTGATTAAAGCCTGTCACTAAGCACGATTCAACATGCTAAACAGGGAAGGAGCATGCAGTGCAGCCTCTTTGATAAGTTTGCGGCTACCCATCGTGTGAAAACACTATTAAAGCAATTCCTGATGCCTTCCTCATTCCTAGATGCCAATTTTCACATCAGCATTGTACCCCGTATTACACTAGAGAAGTTATTCACTTAGCTAAACACTGAAATACAGCCTGACGAACAGTGAAAAAGTCACTGCATACCAAAGTGAAAATTTGTATGCTTGCAAAACGGGATAAAACATAAGACACTACAACACCCAACTGGCAATCTACGCAACTCCATGCCAATCTATGCAACCAGTTGTTCTAACACAAAGCTTTGGCCTAAGTTATCTAGCACTAATTCACAAAATAATACAGAAGGCTCAAAAGGAACACAAATTACTGTACAGTCTTCTTTAAAAACAAGACTAGATAAAGACAAAACTAGATGGACAGATTTGTCTTGCTGTACTGAGTTTCTACATCATCAATTGAAATTTGCCATTTTTACCTCTACTGTCTTTTCCCCATATAGAAGAAAAACCTCATTTCACCACCACATCTGTTACCATTCAGAAATCCCTCAATTATAAATGCAACAGAATGATTGATGCTGTTATGAACAGAATACTAATACTGAATAAATTAGAAAGTTCTCTGTACTTTCTATGCTTACATCCTTGTTAATTTCCTTCATCAAAAACTGCACTCCATACTCAGAAAATAAACATTAATTTGAAGTAGAGACTGGCTCATTAATTTCTCAACCTCCCAGAAGGAAAATTTTCTGGGACAGCAGAGGAACAACAGATTTAGAGGACTGTAGCAGAATAATTAAACTAGTATTTTTACTACACTGCACATCTGAGTAATCAAGAAAGTACTTAGTTAACCAAGAACCAACTGGATGACACTTGTGTTGGATGGACTTAGTACTCAAAATCTGACCATAGTCTGCACTTGGCAACTCACATTCCTGCTACTGAAGAGACGCATGGTGAACCAAAGAGCAAGAGAAAGAAGAGAATGGGAGAGAAAATACCAACATGACAGAGGGAATAACAGTAAAAAAAAAAATTATCATTCACGTGTAGAATGCAGAGTTAAAAAGCTAGTTGTAACTGGTTTACTTTGAAAAAAGAAGGAATGTATGATTTAGCTTGGGATGGCTCTAACAGTTCTCCTTCCAGACTTCATGGAGATGGACTGTGGGCAGAATCCAGCTGGCCAGCCTGCTGAGCCAGTTTTCAAAGGAAGGTAACACAAGCTTAGAATCATTTTAAGGCTCTTCAGCCTGCTCTATTTTAGCTATTTAGTAGCTGCCACTACACATGAATCATCCCAGAAGCAGGAACTTCATAGACAGTACTGGAACCACTGCAACCAAGGCAACAGACAACCAAAGCTAAAAACAGTTAGGGCAAAAATAAATGTTCTGACAATTGTACTTGATGTATTTAGTAGGCTTGAAACCAGTTACAGAAAATTATTCCTAGAAGTCTAGAAAACATTACAACTATTTCTAGTATTATTGTGAATCAAGAAAACATATTAAATCATAAAAGTTCCAATGGCTGCTAATTTTGCACCAGTATATTTTATAGTTTAGAATTATGCCTTCCTTCAAGTTTCTTCTGATTTTTATTTATTTTTTTTTTTTTGTAAATACAAAAGCTCCTCCCAGTTAAGGTATCTTGCATTAAAATAAACCATATAAAAACTCTGGAAAAAGCTACATACACAGATTTCAGTCTTTGCCTTCTCCAATGGACATTTGATGAGAAATCCCACACTTGTTATATAAAGTCACAATTCTATTAGATATTAAGAGTCGAAGGACCATTTCCAACTCTCTGATTCAAGGGGATTCTGCTACAACTTGCTGAAAAATGTGGGAACACTCATCAGAAAAAAAGGTTCATAAACACAGGGTGCGTTATGAAAAGCAAGGAACTTGAATACTAGCAGAACATTGACTGAAACCATGTACTTCTCCAAAAACCTACAAAACCACTCACAAAAGCAGCACATACTGTTTGTACAATCCTCAAATAAACATAACTGTAAAAGTATACATGATGACTCTCTTCATTTTTTTATAGTTTCGTCAAATACTTCAGCCCTATTGGATTGCTTTTAACAAAACTACTGCTTCATTTAGATGCTTTAGATAAAAAACTCCTAAGCCTTCTTTTAATTACTACCATATATCAATTCTATCATTTTTTTTTACAGACATAAAATCTATGAGGGGAGTCACCTCAACGCAAAGCTGTGCTCCTAAGATATTTTTCAGCTCTGAGTCCTGCACTATGTGGCAAAAAAAGCTACAGTGGCTTAAAACTCACTATTTCATCTTCCCAAGTCTCTTTTCATCTTACAGAGCAGCACTGATATGGATCTGCTTATGTCACTCTGAAGGCTACAGTAGAGCCTCATATAAAAGTTCTTTCTGCTGTTCTGAACCATCTTCCTAAAGCCTTCCTCCTGTTCCTATTTCACTACCCCAACCACAGCTGCCCTTGAAAAGCAGGATAACAGGCATTTTGGCTGATAACAGACTTCAAAGATCTCCTACAGGTCAGGTTTTTCACTAACAAAAAAAAAAATACAAATCTTAAACCACCAGTCTCCATAAACTGCTGAGGTGCGCAGCTCGAGAGAGGGCGCCTTCAACACCTGAGCAGGGGGAAGCTCAGCGTCCGGGAGCCTGGACTCAGAGCCACACGAGCCACCGAGGGAGCCTCAAGTCCTCGACGGGACTTGCCCAGGGCCCGGCAGCTCAGCGGACGCGAGCAGCTGAGTCACAGGGGCGGTGCCAGGAGGCGGCACCAGACCTGACCGGGTAAAAACTGCCCCAGGGAGCGCGGCGAGCAGGGCGGGCTCGAGGCAGTTCTCTCGGGCAGGCGAGCGGGATGGCGAGCACTCGCCGTGTGACCCGGGCTCGGTCTGGGAGCTCTGCTCTGTGTGCCCCGGCGGTGGTCAGCGCAGGCACCAGACAGAGCCATGAGAGGGGAGGATGCGGTGCGGAGCTCGGGGTGCAGAGAGCGCCCGCACTGCTCTG
>JANRGW010045318.1:0-16724 GCA_024733675.1 Psilopsiagon aymara | reverse complement strand
GGGTTCAAACTTAAACAGGGGAAGTTTAGATTGGATATAAGGAGGAAGTTCTTTACTGTAAGGGTGGTGAGGCACTGCAATGGGTTGCCCAGGGAAGTTGTAAATGCTCCATCCCTGGTGGTGCTCAAGGCCAGGTCAGACAGAGCCTTTGGTGATGTGGTTCAGCATGAGGTGCCCCTGCCCATGGCAGGGGGGTTGGAACTAGATGATCTTAAGGTACTTTCCAGCCCTAACTATTCTATGATTCTATGATTCATATCTGTGCTAAGAAACGAGAAAACTGTCAAGCCAAAAGTGAAGGAATATGACTTCAGAAAAATGACCTTTCATTTGTTGCAATTAAGGCTTCATAAGCTTAACACCTACAAAAGGCTGCAAATGCCACACCATTCTTTTCCTTCCAATTCACATTAGTACCATTAGTACTTTATTCAGAAGATGTAGCACACAAGTAATCTACACATTAGTAATCTACAGAATGCATCTACACAATGGTCAGTAGTAGCTACTCACTTACCCCATGATGAACCATACTTTTACTGAATAAGAGTAAGGTATTTCACATCATTTTTTGCACAGTAAGAATGCACTTCCTCATAGTCTCTCCACAGTACCTTTTTAAGTCAGAAAGGTATATAAAAAGACATACCCCCACTAATTTACAAGGTCACTCTACAAGAATCTGTGAGTGAATAAAATAATGCTGCTCAGCAACTCCATTTCCCCTCAGTCCTGTGATTTACCTGTATTTAAGCTTTCCACTCTTAGAGGGAGACCAGACTGGGCCACAGCAACAAGTTTCAAAGCAATGTAAAATTGACTTCTTCCAAAATAGCCAAGTCTTGTTGCACCACATTGCTCCATGATCTGAAATAAAACACAGTTACTTGTACAAAGAAACTTGAACACAAAGTGCTCTATAGAGGTGATTTCATACACTGAAGACCAGCATGCCTTGCATTAAATGCTTATAACAGCTTCCTAATCTTTCAGTAACAACTTCACATGCAATCTTTAAATATTGTGACATGAGTCAGAGTATGCAATTCCTCACAAGCAGAAGTACCAAGTCTGTAACTTAGTTTTTTCTCAATTATCCACCCTTTTTTTTCACCTAGGTTTAGACATTTTGCTGAGTTGATGTAAGAGACAGAAAGAGAATAACTGGAGTCATGTTCCTTAAAAAACAAACAACATGAACACAACCAAATCACCCAAGCAAAAAGAACCTCAAATCACCAAGAACACAAAACCAACATCCTTTGTCTCTATTACCTAGTTAGTTAGTAATTAACTAGGTAATAGCAGCTATTTTGCCTGTCTTCAGCAACTGCAACAACAGAACACTCAATATTTTTAGTATTATATTGTTAGATGCGATTGAGAAACACAAAATGAAGACTTCTAAATAACTCTCAGACAAAATTGAACAGTGTGTTACTGACCTAATTAGAGAAATGGTCTGCCCTCAAATTTTCCCGAAATATTTCAATAATGAGGTTAGAATTTATAACAAGTTAAAAAATTAGACAATTGCGAATGACATCTTCTAGCCATTTCTGATGCAGGCTTGGTATAGCTCAACTTCAAACTTACAAAACAAACTTGTAAAGAATTCATAAAAACAAAAAGAAGTATCCATGTATACATGTGTGGAATTAAGCACTGGAGGAGAATGTAGAACTTCAGGTTCTCCAAACAATGCCAAAGATGCTGTTTCACTTCAGAAAAGCAACAAAGAAGCGGTGGTGCATTATTCCTCTTTTCTTCCCCAGTGTTCTAGATAATGCAAAGGTGGTTCAGTCTTCTGTTGCAAGTTGTGAAAAAATTTGGTTCATGCAGAGGGCAACTATATGTATTCTAACATACCACCTACACATCTCTCCATACTGTAGACCCGCAAATTTGTTGAGGGTGCATTCTTGCATGTGCCAGGTCACCAATAAGATACTAAGCATGACACATCCTACATCAGATTCTCCAAGTGAAATGATTGGGGTTTTACCTATCCAGCAGTCTGATTTAGACTGTAATGTTCCAAATGAGACACAAGGATGCTCTTGGACAATCATGGTGAAAAGCTTGTTGAAGTCAACATCACCGCTTTTCTCTCCTCAACCACAGTTCAACTCTTTCCAGCACATCAGACAATGTTTGACAAGTACCTCCGGTAAATCCATACTTGCTCACCCTCATTACTGTTTTGCCCATTAGACGACTAGAAATGGCTTCCAAGCACTTGCTCCACAATTTGTCAGGGACCAAAGTGCAGCTGACCAGTCAGTAGTTCCCCAGATCAACTTTCCTGCCCGTCCAGAAGACAGCTGCAGCATGTCTTCCTCCAGTCACTGAGGCCCACCCCTGATCTCCACAAATATTCAAAGAGAAAGCTGTCTTGCAATGCCACTAGCTAGCTCTCTCTGCCTTCAGAAACATCCCATCTAATCCCACGAAATTGATATTCCTCAAGAGATCAATAATTTTCTTGTAGTACTACTAGTTTCTCTCCTCCTTCAACCCATCTCCAGGCACAAAGGCCCATAAGACAGTGTCTTTGAAGATCAGTGAAGAGAGGGCACTGACAATCTCAGCCTTATCTGCATCCATGGACACTAATTTCTTTCCCTACCCTTCCCACCAAAGCTCAGTCATAAGTCCCTGTTTGACAAACCTGGTCTCTTGATACATCTGCTTATTTTCCAAACCACTGGGATATACTGTTACTGGGTTTAGAGAAAGCTGTCCTGAAAGACTTCCCAGCTTTTGAAGGACACAGTTCTGAAGGGCAGAAGAGCCCTGCTTGCAGACATGTTCCAACTGAAAAAGCCAACTACATGTTCATGTAGCAGCAACTAAACCACATGATCCACAAGAAGTTAGTCTGTATGCTTCAGCACTGCTGAAACAGGAAATAGGCTTCAGTAACGCCATACAATCAAACAGATGGGTTTATTAACTATAGCGGAGCCAGATATGGCTCAACAAAAAGCTGCTTGCATATTTCCTTACCATGCACCAGGACTCTAGGACACCATGAACATAAACTCTTGTATAAGCTACCACAGGAAGGCGTGGGAAGTTGACAAACACTTAGTCCCTACAGAAGTCCCAAGAGGATCAGCCAGTCAGGGCTACCTGGAGCTCAAATCCTGAAGGACAGAAGCTAGCTGAGTGAAATCATTTGGCTATGTCTGCATTACACTGCCCACAGTGTCCTACAGCGCCTGTCTTATTTGTATTTTCCCATTATAGCAATTCTGCAGCATGGTATCTGGACAGAGGTCAGGGGACAATAGAGCATTTTCTAATGTTCATTAACTAAAAGAAAATAATTCAGTATAGTCGAATACAGTATGCTAGTTTCAACAGGTTGGTTGGACTACAAAAAGTGCCACGAAGAAAGGAGTGACACTGTAAATTGACAGGTGACAATTTAAACAGTCAAAAACTTCGAGGCATCAACATCTAAAACAACTGCCTGCACCCTTCCTAATGCCAAAAATAATAATGCTACTTTTAAGTAACTTACAGAACTAAAGCGGTGAAGATTCAAGAGACACCTAGCAATGTAAACCAGTGTGACAGGAAGAACAATTCACTTTTTTAAAGCACTGTATCCTGGAAGATTAACGAACGTCCACGTACTTTCAACTACACCCAACACAGAAAAAACCTGTGGATCCAGCAACCTAGCACTGACAGATGAATAGCTGAGCAGATTCTGGGAAAGCTTCTTATGAAAGCAAGCAATGACATAGGTATTTATAACCTATGGAATCATTAGGCAGTAATGGCTTTGGGTAATTTCAAAGCCAGTGCTAGACTAGAAATTATCTGTTTTGGAGCTAGTCAGTATTGCCAGATTGACAAAAACCTCAGTTAAAAACTGAATCAATAATTAAGCTAGCATGGCAAAGATAAGCATTAGAAAGGAAAGACAAGCATGGATTAAAGTAAATAGATGTAAATGTAGAAAATACACCAGATGTAAGCATCAAGAAAAGAAAAAAAGCTAAGGATACAAAAAAAAGCCCACTAACCAACAAAAAATAATGTCCTTCTGCTACTGAACAAGTAGCTGTCAGATCCACCCACAGACAGCTAAAGGAGTCCTCTATTTCCAACACAGAATGTAACCCAATCAGAAACATGAGTGAAGGCTGAGTAAAATTATTAAATGCAAACAGCTTGTGGAGACTCCCCTGCTGACTGACAGCATGCTTGAGCATACTGAAAACAATATCTACCTACAGTCTCCCTGAAGGAGGATTTAAACATTCAACAGGTAGTCAGCTATACTGATTGGGGAGTGGAGGAGAAGAGACTAAAAAAAAAAAAAAAAAATAGTCAAGGGATTGTTTCACTAAGATTTCTGTTTAGGGCATTCATCTCCTTAGGAAGAGAGAGGATAAGGAATTTCCTTAAACTCCTCAAGCAATGCAGAGCTACCTTCAAAACAAAATGCTCCATGACTGTTTTCATCTCCTTAGATAAAAGGATCCCGATATCACACTACTGCAATTAACCGGACTAAGGCAAACAATTCCATGGAGCTCCAGAATTGCTAGAAGCTGTTCATAAAAACCTCAAACAAAATCCAATAACCCCTCTCCTTCAACTCCCCTCTCAGAAAACCCACTCCAAAGCAGAAACTAAACAAACCCCAGTGCAGTAAATTATGAAACTGCAGTCATCATACTGCAAAGAAGTAACAGCATCACCACCAACATCAGGAGCTGGCACAGATCAGACATGAAAAGAAAGCAGTATTTTGACAACAGGCACCATTTCAAGCACATACCTTTTAGAATTTTTACAGATTTCAGATAAGATGTCCTTGAACTTGGAAAGGTCTACGAACCAAAAAAACTTAGACTTGAGAACCCTTAAAAATTCCAGGGGAAGTGGAACAAACCACATCTCTACCAAGTGTTGTGAAATGCCCTTTCCAGAACTGAAAAAACCTCTCTGGGAGAGTGTTCCAGAATATCACAGTACCCCTGCCCCCAGGTTTTTCCACAAGGCAAATCAAGTCCATTACCTGTAAATATTATTCATGCAAAAGTACAACAGTATTTAAGCAGGGATGACTTAAATGGTAAAACAATAAATGAAGCAACATGCACACTACCTACCTAATAAAGATAAAAATATAATAAAAAAATAAACCATGCACCAGAGGTGCAAAACAAGTTTTCACATTGCTTTTACATACTTGACACAAACTGAAGTTAAACCAGACCATGAGTATACTTGTGCTTTAGTACTCAGTACATGATTTTCGAGTTTTACCATGCATACTGACAACAACCTTTTAACAAAAACCAAGAAAGGCAGTGAAAAAAGGTAATGTTTTACTTCAGATAAAAAAAGGCTAAAAAATTAAAAATAACCACCTGCATTCAGTTTTAGGTTATTTAATAAAATTGT
Organism: Psilopsiagon aymara; assembly: GCA_024733675.1. Taxonomy (NCBI): domain Eukaryota; kingdom Metazoa; phylum Chordata; class Aves; order Psittaciformes; family Psittacidae; genus Psilopsiagon; species Psilopsiagon aymara. The sequence goes on along the minus strand of JANRGW010045318.1, from coordinate 11,294 downwards.
GACCTATTACAGATTGATTTTGATTCACAGTTTAAACCTAAACACACTATCATGTCAACAACATCATTCTGTATCCCATATGCAGCAATTCATTGATGAGAATTCTAAAGCTCTTCGTAAACTTAAGCACTAAAGAGATATGACAGGATGTTTTCCAAATCAAGCTTATTGGAATACAGTCTCAAAGTGGGTATTAGAATATGCTCTCCGACAAAGGAGCTCTCCTGAAGTCACGTAACCCACCCAGCTGAGACACAACACAAACTAATGATATCTGTGCAGTTTAATGTAATCTGGGGGTATATAAGGGAAGTTGAAAAAAATACTTCCCAATCATTGCTACTGTAGCAGAAAAAAAAATCCCTAACCATTACTACACATTGAAGACCTACAAAAATCTCCTCTGTGCTTTTTTTACAGGTTGAATATATTCCTTTCTTCACAATGTTACCTTCTAATCTTGCTACTCTGCAACCACTGTTCAATAGGTCAGTTCTTGTCATTTCATTCATCTCAATCTATCCCACTAATTGGAGACCACACAGCCTGACATAGTTTTCTAACTACAGTCTCTCACTTATCATCAACTGGTCAAAGCAACACTTACTAGTTATTCAAGATTTTTAAGTTTTCGTCAGGAAAGCCTCACTTGACAGGTAGCTTCTCAGATGCAACAGTTGTTGACAGCACTCCACAGCAAGAACAAGACAGAGTACTGACAAAGATCTTACTTTTGATGAGTTATTTTTAACCAAGTCAAGTCTCTGACACAGTTCTCCACATGGTTCCACAAACACGTTGCACACAAAGAAAAAAAGAATTGGAGACAGGACAAAAAATGCCACTAAAAGAAACAGCCCGAGTACTGCTCTGAATTCTATGTTTCAGCACTAATAGCAGCATATGACAAACATTTAAACAGTCTCACCCCATCTGAAGATCATTTGCAAAATCTATTTATGGAGGATATCAAGAACTGCTATATTTAATGCAGTAAGCGTGAAGTAGGAAATGTTCATGCGCTGAACTGCAAGTATAACATTACCTATAACACATACATTTATCTTATTAGGTACTTCAGAAGCATAGTAGTAAATATAGTTAATTAATTGATACTAAGAATTCTCAGGCACAGGTTATATTTGGACACTGCTGCACTTTGTTGCATAACGAATAGTACGCAACAAATAGTAAGGTCTTCCTTTTAAGTTCTACTGACAGTTCCATGAAGATGGATCTTGATCAACGCCATAAACCTGGCTTCAGAACACAGGCCTTTAAAGAAATAAACCCAATAGTATTGGAGGCCTTCCAAGATGACACATGCTCTCTGGCAATGAACTATTTAGAGTCTCCTACTGTCTGAGCCTCTCCTAATACTTCTTCGCCCTTGATTTTCACACGGCACGTATCCACAGTGGAAGCAGACTATTGAAATACTAACAGGAGGAAAAAGCTACTTATCAGCTCTGACAATTAATTCTCTCTATAGATACCCAGAACTAAACTTTCCCATTCCATAGGTCATTTCAGGTTCAAGCACACATGTTTCAATCAAATGAAATTTCAGAATTAATCACATCAGAAATAAAGAATTACCTGTTAAAAAAGGCGACCCAATATTTAAGCCTCATAGAAATGACTCTGCCCTTGTACTTCGGGCTCGGTTTTACAAGTGTCCACTCCCTGAGTAAGGGTTGTTAGATCTGGAGTCATATTTTCACTTTGTTAATAAAACAGCAAAAAGCACTGAAAACTTCAAACTCTGATTTACAACACATGCACATGAAAAAATATATATCTTAACAAATGAATGTTGAACATCACACAAAAAAAGACACCCAAAAAAACACCCAAAACCAAAAAAAACCAACCCAAACAAAACAACCCACAAAAACCCCACCTCCACACAAAACCACTACCAAAAAACACCCAACCACACTGAATTTTCATCTGCTGTAGTACTTTTTGAACCAGTTGTATTTTAGGCAATTTCTGACATCAACACATTCCCGAAGCGGTCTGCAGCATCTCCTGTTTTTCCTGGTAGCATATATATTCATGGTAGATTAGCCTCACTTACCCAACACTTTCTAATGCAGCAACTTTGATTTTTACATTTGCAATCAAAGTTTGTGGTCTTGACAATAGCTCCTGCAAAAGCTGTCACAACCCACACACACGCATCTTACCTCCAGAGCCCTTATGCAGAGCACCATAGCTCTCTGAGGTCAGTGTCTCCCTTCTTGATTTGGTAGTACATGGTAACCATCATCAATCAAAATGAGGTAGATGCACACTACATGCAACTACAAAAAAGTCCAAGACTTTGATTTAGAGGGGATATTTCTCCAAAGATCTAGAGTCACAGGCCATTCGACTTGACTATAATTCAAAAACAAATTATTGCCAAGTAACTGCAAAAAGCGGACAGACTAAAGAAGCATATTCCTTTTTTACATGTTCAGTAGCACCAGCAAAGGAAAAACCAGACAGCCAGATGAACTCACCTATAAAACAACTACTATCTTCACAAATAAAAAGTCATAGCTGGAAGACCTCAAGGCAGAGTTGATTCTCCCTACTGCTGTTCTCCCAGCAGAGATTCTCCCTACTGCTGGGATTAAGATTCTCCCTACTGCTGTTCTCCCAGCAGAGTAGGTGCTCATGAGAAAGGTACCTTACAAGCAGTACTGGTAATAAAGCAGCAAGAAGAACTGGAATAAAAAAACTTGAAGCAGCGAAAGACAGCCTGGGGACTTAGAAGAATGATTTCTAATTCCTGATGCATAAAGAAAGGTTCTTTTGAAAAAAAGGAGATATTCCACACATCTCGTCTTCCTATGCGATTTTGCATTACTGCTTAACCTAAACAGCTCCTTCCCCCTCTGCTCTCAGCTTCCCAGTTCCCCAATCCTAAGCACTAACTATTGCTCATCTATCTGATCACATAGTATGCTTCTCCAACTCAGTAAACCAGCAAAAAGTTATTGCGATTATTAAGCTGAATCTGTCTACCGTACAAACAACACCTACCTCAGGAGCTACAAGGCACATGGGAACATGTGGCTGGTATTAACAGTTTGCTCATTTGACTCTAAACTTCTTACAAGACTGCAGCCTCAAGAAAGTTGTGTTCTTTGCATTTAGGAGGGGCAGAAAAGGCAGAAATGAGGTAATTAAACAGAATGTCACATCAAGAGCACTTACAATTCCAACTGATTTCTTTACCTTGCCCAAAGAAGCTCTCCTTAGCAAATTACATAGTCACATATGAGGCTGCTAAGAACTGCCCTCAAAACAAAGGTGTCTTTTTCATGATGGTGCCATGAAGAGTTCAAGGAACAGGAGATGAAGAAACACACTCCAGCAAGAACGCCTGAGCCAGTCTGTCACAATTTGAGACTCCAGCGCAATTCTGTAACACTCAAGTCATTGTATCTTCTGGAAACAAAAAACCAGTAGCAGACAAAGTATCTATGTAAACACCAAGAAAGAATCTAGCGCAGCAGGCATTGGAGGGATGTTTTGCAGCAGTAATATATTGAGTATTTCAAATCATTATTCCAGTAACAAATAGTACAAGGGAGGTCACATGAATGCTCTAATTGTCAAAGCTCCTGCCATGCAGCATTAGGTTGAACATTTTCCTGCAAAATTCCTACTTAAGCGCTAAATACTGAAAAGAACAGCGTTCATATAGACACTTTGTTTCCTTTGAGACCTCTTTCTACCCAAAGCATTCCAGTGGTTGATATTTCTTGCTAATAATCATTTTCTGACTTTTCTTCTTATATTCTCCACACATGACCTCTCATCAATATGCCAGAACAAATGTAAGAAATGAACATGTGCTTCTCTTTGCTAATGCAATATGAAGATTAAGGCATTATCTGATCCCAGAATTAGTGAGTGTGCTGTAGCTTAGCTAAATAGGACTGCTCAGATCTGGTCTTGTTACTCCTGAGCACTTCTGTACAAGCTTACCTGAAGCTACTGTGCCCCATTACTTTATGCTAACTTTCCCATCCTAATCTGTTTTCCTCTGAGCATCAATGTGACCAGTGTTAAATAGTTACTTTGCACTGCTCTCCTCCCAGTAAAGCCTACAATTCTTAACAATGTGTCTATCAAAGTTTAAACGAAGGTCAGTTAACTAAGAAATGCTTGTTTACAGAGGTACATCGAGACTCAGAGTTGCTAACACTAGGCCTTAAGCGATTTAAGACATTCTAATTCAGAAAAAAAAACCCCAAACAACCCAACCAAAACCCAAACCAAGTTGTACACACTACTGCAGTAAGAACATTTTGACAAAATTAACAACTAATCATCTGAAGCAGGAGTAAGTTGGCACCTACTGCTTCATGTTACATAGCTCAGTCCTGGTCACCCATTGAAGATGAATTTGGAACTGAGTCTACTCACTGGTCTGTTACCATACTTCAGGAGCATTTTAGATGCCAGAAGTCAACCATTCCAGAATTTCAGGTCAGACTGTCATCTTTCCTAAGACCTTTAACCTAGCAAAACACAGTTCCTATACATCCTAGACAGGCATGCCCAAGTTACAATGCAGAGGTTTTCGTATAACAAGTGCAGGAGATAATTTACCTTGGAAAAATTACCTTGGTCTAAAGGACACCAATGACAGCTGGAAAAACAATCAAGTCACAAATATGATCAGCAACCCAGGACATTAGTTTATAAAGAATTACATTGCTGGCTTAATGTTCTAAAGATCTTATTAGCTAAAGAAACAGTAAAAGAAAAATTAAAAAAGGGAAATGCAGTCTTACACTAATCATTGCTCGAGCACCAGCAAGAAAAATGAAATAGTCATAATACTGCTCTCACACTTGTTTCTGTCTTCAAATTCATTTAAGCAAAGAGAAGAACTCCAATTTTTAAGTCTAGGAATTCTACAAGCAGGACTAATCTAAACAGCAAATATTTATGACCTAACAGGTGTGAAACTTGTCTGTAAGAAGTAACATTTTTGAAAGCAACTATAACTGAAAAGTAACAGACTGCCGTCAAAGTCATACAGTATTACAGCATCTGCCATAATATTTACTGAAGATAAGACTAAGATGAAAGCACATTTACCATTTTCCACAGGCAGTGGGTAAAGTCCTCAAAACTTCTAATACAACAGAATCATCTTCACAGGAAAAAAAAAAGAAAGATCAAGTTTGCAATTCATAATTTTGTACAGCTAACTTGATTCGAAGCTGTATTTGCCAAAGGCCCTGATATTTCTGAATAGATATTAGAATTCTACCCAGTCATGCCAGAATGGGTATTAATCATCCTTGCTGTCAGCTGAAGGCACATTTAAAAAAGAAAAAAAAGAAAGTGTTTTCAAACAAAGCTGAGCTGTAATACCTGAAATTAGCTAAGTGCTGTGGTGGCACAGGGAATTATAAAGGAATTATTTACTATGTAAGTGACTATACACAATGAATGCCAGTCAATTTCAAAAGCTCAAAACCAATTACACTGAGAAATCAGCTGAAAACAAATGTAAGTCTAACAAACTTAATTTACAGTCCTGAAGTTTTGCCATTAACTTTTCTCTTTCAACAACAGTGATTGTTCTCTGACTAAATGCTGCTGAGATATGAGACTACTCAAACTAATTAACTCCAAAGAGAAAACAATTTGCAGCCCACTATAGTCTCTGTGAAAGTAACATCATTAAACTAAACTTTTTCACCAGAAAACTCAAAAGTACAATTCACAGTATACAAAGCAGACTAAAAGCCATTTCTGGAAATAATAGAAAGTAGACTACTTATAGATCTCATCATTACAGATAAATAAAACTAACTTACTGCTCAACTGAGAGGAAAGGAAAATACCCTATTACAGTAACATCTGAAGGGAAAAAAATACATACTTCACAAATTGGATATTCTTAATTGCAGACCCGGGCAGTTTGCATTTAGAACAGCTTTCTAACAACTCTTTATTTCCTAAACAAGGTCTGAGATCAGCATAATGTACAAACATGCTTTAAATATATTAGAATTTTATATAAATTATGTAATATTACAATGATAAAAGGCTCCAGACTTCATGGGTACAGTTACATATTTCTACACTGCAAGAATGCCTTAATGACCTGTTGTGAATATTGCCTCAGAAGTCTAAACTAATTTTACTTTGAAAAGTCATGTACAAAAGCTGTTTAAAATAAAGAATACAAACCCCGAATATATGGACTCCATTCAATAAAGTGACTTCTTTTTAAGATTTGGGCTTGTTTGCAGATTAGATAAAGGTCAGTATTACCAGAGGAAAGCTTTTTACACTGCAGACCTTTTTTTTTATAATCTGAAAATGCCATTTATTTTTAAACATACTGCAAATCACTGAAAGGAAGGCAAAGGCCTCCTATAGGGATTCTAACTTCTTATCCCACCAGTTCTGAAAAGACAATAAATTCAGCAAATGAACAAGAACCAGGCTGAGTTTTCTGCGTGTCTCCACCACACAAGTAATCCTACATATGCTCTGGCTCACCTTCCATTTGCAGTTGGCATTTAATAAACTCAACTGATTTGATAAACAGGTAGTCTTTGTGTAGGAAAATTCGCCAAAACACTAACTGCAAAAATAAAATATTTGTGAACAACTTCATTTTCCTAGATCCCTTTCTCTTGGCACCCATTCTTCAACAAAGAGGCCAGCAATTTAAATCAAGAAGCTTGAATTTTGTTTTGCCATGTTCCGGCTATGGATTATAATTCCAATTACAACTGCACCACATGCTAGCAGACAAACTCTGGCACCTGAGAAAACTACCACTCCATGTTGTCTGTTCCCTATGTTTACCAAAAGCTATCACCTCAAGAACAACAGAAGTCAGCACATGCTTGCACCTCAGCTGTTTTCCTGTACAGTGCAGAAATTGCAGCTAACAAGCAAGGCTCTACACCAAGAGTCTGGACTTCACAATGAAGCAGCTGCATCACAGGCATGCACTTTCTTACAATTTTTGATGTGAAGACAGCAAACCCAGACAGAGTTGAGGTTGACAACTAGAGACCATTTTTTTCCATAAATGACACAAAACAATCAAAAATAATCTGTCTGTAGACTACTTAGAAATTAAGGAGGGGAAAAAAAAAAAAAAAAGAAGAGCTTGAGACTGGCTAACAAGAGCCAAAACCAGGCTTTACTATAATTGATGAAACTGGGCATGATCACCCGATTCATCTGTCACTCCAAAGACTTTCTAACACTAAATTAGAAGTCAGGTAACACTGCTGCACAAGGTCAAAACTGAAAATGACAATGCATTCGTTCTAGAGAGAGCACATGCAAATACTGCTGTATTTATTGTTTTATGATGTTGCATTTTAAGGCAAGATGCCTTGACTAAGCTTCAGATGAGCATCAGATGCACAACTGACTGCTTCTTAAAGTTTCTATGATTCACAACCAAAGAGTACAAGTTCATAAAATATTCTGTGATTAAATCACCCAAGAATTGAACAAATGGGACAGCTATTATATTAATCCCACATACAAGTAATGAACATTACAATCCATTTTTTTGTCTGACCGTAGCTTTTCAAACAATTTCACCGCCAGTAAAGAGGTACCAAGAACTGACTTCAACGGCATAGCTATGTTAGGGTTTTAGGTCAGATGTGGAATGTGCTTATGAAGCCAATTTCCTGATCACCCTCACTGCTCTGGTTCACTGTGCATCCACTCCAGAAGAGGCAACTAGATTTCTTTTGTATGAAGCTAACCTAGAAGATAAACTCCTGGAATACACCTAACAAATTGCAGCTAACCATGCCAGAATTTTATCAAAGGAAAGCTTCTGAAATACATATACTAGATGGATGGCAACCCCTCAGTATCACTTGTGTTGTGTCATACTACTTGTTAATACAAACACCAATGCACGTGCAACTGAGCCATGAGCTCAGGCAGCTGAGTCAAGTGAAAAAAAACTTGACAAAACCCCCTAACTCTCGTCTGAACAAGCTTCCTGTAACAGCTCACTGTCTGTTCAAATCAATGCCAGCACCAGCACCAACCAGCTTCAGCTTCTACCGGTTTAAGCTACCATGAAACCCATGCTACATCACATCTGAAATGGCCAATTGCTCTAGAAAAAGTGCCAGCACTGACATTAATTCAACCCCTGTGTTAGCTGATACAGAGTTAAATCAACAAAAAATTGTGATTAATTTTCTTCCCACACAGCCCCTGATGCCAGCATACAACAGCACTGGACAGGCACTAGACTCTTCACAAAGAGAAGCTGCAGCAAGAGCACATGGATGAGAACAGACGGAACCTCCTGCTTCAGTGGCAATTCACAATTACATTGGTTTAGCTGCAGTGTGAAACCACACCCTGAGAGCAATTTAAAGACTGCTGTGAAGTAGCTGGACTTGTTAAACCAACACAGGTATTTCTATTCACCGTTTCATGCAAATCTTCTACCTTAATGCTAATTTCCATGATGCGCACAAAAAAGCAGAAATATGGGCTAATAGAGGCAGGTGTTTTCACATGTGCAGTTAAGGCTGTAAAACCTTTGGTGCGGCATTTTTGTTTGGTAGTAAGGCTGTCCTTTCGTTGAGGTGTACTAAGTGAACATAGAGCTTTTCTTTTTCAGGATTTTGTTGATTTGTGGGCATATGATTTGGATACAGCAACCATATCGGTTTCAGTCTTCCATATGTCCATTTATTCCCATTTAACAGGCAGCTGACATTGTCCCTTAGAGGCAGAAATGGGAATGATTAGCAACGATTAGATGCATGTATTAACTTTTCCGGCTGCAAAACAGATCTCACATAAACAGACCTATTTGCAGGAAAGGTTGCACATCTATCCAGCCCTCAAACAACACATTTATAAGCAGAACAAGTTGTGGGGCTAAAAATGCAACTGTCACGAATTTTCATTTCCAACAGAATCAGCTCTGAATTATCTAAAAGTGTCTACAGGACTGTACTACTGAAGAGGAAAAGCTTTGAGGGAGTTCCTCAGGAATACTTGGTCCTCATGAGTTTGAAGAGCTATGATTTTGTACTGTTTTGCACACTTACAAAGGTACTTAACATTCACGCGACTGGTACTACACTTGCATTCCATGATTATACAAGAATTAGGTAACTGAATCAAGTTCCTTTCCGCACAAGCATCAGGTGCTTCAAATGAACAGAGAAGAATACAGCAACATGTGGTCAAAAGAAAATTCCATGTCCTTCACAGGGTTTCCTTATTTCTTAACCCATATCATCTTGAGGTTTTAGTTACAGTCACAAATTCCAAAGCATCATCAAATGCAACTTCCCTTCAAAGAACTCCCTTCCATTACATTCATGCCTGCATTAACCTGATAACACAGCCACAATTCGAGGAGAACGCAAAAGCCAGACAACTACATTCCCGCCCTCACAAGGACAAGGTACTTTACAGGCCACCAACAGCAACTGCACATATTTGTAATGGGTCAACCTGCTACGGGCATTTTGACTTTCTTTGTGTTACTTACAGTCTCATTCCTCAGGCAATCTAATATCTTGTTTGCGTTTCGCTTGAGATCACTACAGTGATAAACCAGGTCTGCTTCTCACGTTAATTTATTTAGAACCCATGGAATGATGCCTGAGTAGTTTCTTTTCTTCAGATGTGATCTACTTTGCAAGAAAATATCTAACCTGACCTGCAACAGATAAAGATAAATCTGTGGCCACTTGTATTAAAAATTCCAAGTACTTCCAACTCTCTCGAAATTTTATACTATATATACAACAAACTCTTCAGCATTACCCTACTTTATCTGTACAGTGATCCAGACAAGTTCTGTGGAAAACAGATTTTAAGTACAACAAACATGTAAGCGTTCACTTTCCTGGGATGATTTTTCTCAAACTGGTTGGCCACCCACAAAAAGAAGCAATGGGTGGCCCTTGAGAAATCTCACTCATCATACTGAGCATGCAGACACTCTTACCATTAAGTCCAGTCTAGCAAGTCATCAAATAACACATTACTAGTTTTACCAGTTAAGAAGCAGCACTTCTTACTCAGCCCTCTTCCACTTCTTTGCATCTTAAAACTTATTTTAAATAACTTACTCTTAGGAGACCAAAACACACTACAGGTAAGCATAAGTATTCTCCTGGAACCTGGTACTAAACTGCAGAATGACAGAATTTGTGTACACCACTTCTGGCTACAGTAACTTTAACGCTTTGTTAAAAGGGCTGCTTATCTCACTAGGCTGAGGATGAAACTGCATAAAAGGCAGCATGGCTTCTTAGACGCAGTTTTACCCACAGCAGCTCAAAACATGACATAAACTTTGAAGCATCGAACAAGGACAGAGAGAACTACAGAAGCAGGATTTTATTACAAATAGCTGCTCATAAGAAGAGTTCATTGGGAATACTTTCCCCAAATAATTACACAAGTCACATTAGTGAAGATTTTCCCTCTTCTATGTCAGCAGCTTGGACATACCGCTACAACTTCTAGACATAAACCGGCCAAGGAAGTAAATGCACATATATATTGCAAGCATGGGCCCATGTCACTCTTAACACTGCGTTTTTCATTGTTAGAAATGTTTTGATGACTAAAGGTAAGGCAATACCTGCCGAGAACTGATGTCCAAAAAAGACTGCATGGCTCAGATCAAGTGGATCAGCGTCAGTGGCACCCAACAATACAAACCCAGATTTCCTTCTGTGCTGTTACTCTTCATAAGCAGACTGAGGAATGAATCTCCCCCGCATCCCCAAAATGCTTTTGAGTTCTCATGCTTCAGATGGCCTCTGCTGACACGAAATAAACGAGACACTTTCCTACCAGTTGCTGGACCTGGCCAGCAGCGATGACCAACAGACCCTTCCTAGCCCTGTACCCGGAGGCCCCACAAGCCCATAAAGGGGGGCTGCTACAGGCGTACTCGGGGCAGGGACCCGCCGCCGTTTCCTCTCGGCCGGCGAAGCGCAGCCTGCCCCTGCTGCACGAGCTCAGGTGCCCGGCTCTTGCACCGGACAATAGCTCCCGACTTTCCCGGCCCCGGCCCGCCACCGCCACGACCCCAGCCCTGCCGAAGGGCCGAGCCGGCCGCGGCAGAGTAGAGCGGCAGCAGCCCCGGCCGGGTCTGCCTGCCCCAGCAAAGCCGGCGTCGCACGGACCAGCATAGCGCGCGCGCCGAACCGCTCCAGCTCCAGCCCCAGTTCGGCCAGTTCGTCGATCCGCGCCTCCAGCCGGTCGCAGGCGGGCTCCTCCAGTTCGACCACCTC
>JANRGW010045316.1:0-40603 GCA_024733675.1 Psilopsiagon aymara | reverse complement strand
AGGGGCAGGATCACCTCCCTCGACCTGCTGGTCACGCTCCTTTTGATGCAGCCCAGGATACGGTTGGCTTTCTGGGCAGCAAGAGCACACTGTAGCCCGCTCATGTTCATTTTCTCATCATTCAACACCCCCAAGTCCTTCTCCACAGGGCTGCTCTGAATCTTTTCTCTAAGAGGCAAATAACATTAATTATGCACAATTTGCCCTTAGCAAAAAGCATGCTGGGTGTGTCAAAACACCCTTTTTTCTTTCCTCTGCTCAAAAAGGGCTTCCGGAAATATTTTCTCCATAATCTTGCCGCTGACCAAGTTCAGCAATCGCTACTGAACAGCAGGCTCACATTTTCCTTTCATGCTAATGGACTTAGAGAAGCCCTTCTAATCTCTCAGTGGTTCCAGATCCACCTGAGCTTTGGTCTTCCTAACTCCAAACCTGCACACTCTGGTAACAGCTCTGTATTTGTCCTAGGTAGTAGCCCATCACTACTTTCCACCTTCTCCTTACTTTCTTTTTGCATTTAGCTTGGTCAGAAATTCTCTGTTCTTCTTTGCTGGCCTTCTGCCATGCTTGCTCCATTTTCTGCATGTTGGAAGGAACTGTTCCTGTGCTTTGAAGAGGTTGTCCTTGAAGATCAACCAGCTCTCTCGAGCCTTTCTGCCCTCCTGAACAGTCTCTCATGGGATCCTGCCAAGTGGATCCCTCAAAGACTTAAAAAACTTCTTTCATGAAGTCACAGTTGAAATTTTGCCATTTGCCTTGCTCCTTTCAGGACTTTTAACATAAGGCTACACCTTTATATCCCAAGACAAAGATACAAGTTTTACATTGACTACTTCCACCCTATAGCTAAATCATTAATACCTGAAAGAAGTTAATAAGCAAAAATAAAGTACTATGGCTGCAGAATTCTGTTTTGATCAGACTTTTACATCTGCTTTCACGAATGCAACGGAGTACAGTGGAAAACATGCAACACGTCGCAAGAATTCAAACTAATCACCACTAGGTGGCACCAGCTAATACCAAATCGAATGCTAAAAAGGCAAATAAGGATCAAAAGTTTCAATTTCAAAATTTCATCACAGACATACGCCTGCAGCACTAAAAATTGTTCTGATCAACTATTTCTTCATATAGTTCCTTATTCTGATCTGCATAGAGTCTGCACGAAAAATGTAAAATTAAAAACATTCTTCTTGGCAAAATAAACTAACTCCCAGTTTGGGGAATGTAAAAAATAACACTCTGCAATACTAACAATAGAACATTTCTAAAATACTGATATAAAATGCATCAGTTTTAGGATGAAGACAATACAACTGATAAAAGAAACCTTAATTCGCACAAAGCCAGTTATTTTTTAAGAATGCAATGATGCGTTTCACACTGGAAAGAGTTCCTTTAATCTTGCCACTAATTCTGCACAGAAAGAGACGCCATACAGATTCAAAAAAGAAATGCCAAGGTCATCCACTTATTAGTAGATTGCATCTACACTAATCCTACTCCAAATTACATCTTCATGCCTCAACTTCGTCAGTAATCTCCATTTTGTTTCTGAAGTGAGTTCATAAGAAAACTAGATCTCAAAGTGAATACTTGATAGATCACTAACCTTTACAATGGATTAGTGAAATTTTGCTTTTTTAACAGCTGCAAAGAGATTTGAAAACGGTCTGTAGCTGTGAAGGCTGCTTTTCTTGGGAGTCTTCTTTTTGGAAAGGTTTTTGGTTGAGTTTGCCTTTTCTTTCTTTGGATTTAGACTTTTGGGTTTGGGTCTTTTTTGTTTAACAGTTTTACCACAACAGTTTTCATTTCATCTTTGCAAATCCTTACCAACTGTAGAGCTGTCTTCAAGTACTACATCCACATTTCTGTCTCTGTACTCAACCCTGAAGTCAAGCATTCGAGGTTGTCTTTCCACTATTTGTCTAGATGGCACTACATGGCGAAATGCTGAGGATGAGGATGGAGTTGAAGAAGCTGCTGTAGAATGACTTGTGGGGCCATATGCTGGTCCATGTAAAGTCTCTCCACCATATTCACTGAAAGATATGCAGATAAGAAGGTTTAAACAGAACAGCTTGATATGTTTAAATAAAAGTAAGTAAAGCAAAATTAACAGTATTAGTCACGTACTATGGTCCACAGCATATACCTCTTGAATAAACTACACAGTCATATCTGAAAATACTGGCTCATTAATAATCGGAACATAACTTTCATATCACCAATATTAACACTTCAGTAACTCAGAAGTGATATAGAAGAACAGCTTAGCTGACAAACAAGCATTTAATTCATCATTTCAGTCCACAGTTCACTATGCAATAAATATCAGAATTATCTTGATGAGAAGGATTATCTGGTGTTCTGGGAGTGCTGTCACCATGTAAAAACTGGAACCATAGCAACAACCAGCCTTCTACGTCACTGGGCTAGTATCAAATGGAAGGGAGAATAAGAAATACAGCTTAAAATACTGCATATGGATTGGTACCTTCCAATACCAAATTAGTGGAAACAAGTCAGATGTAAAGATAGTACTCCAGGTAAATAAATTAGAGAATGAGGTATATATTGCAAGAAAATACCTAAAAGTACCACAGTAATGCAATGCTGAATTCTAGCTTGCCTTTAAGTTCAAAACCCTTCAAGCCTCCTGGACATTCATATAAGAATGTCTCCATACATTCAGCATTACATGTCAGAATAATCTGGGAAACCCTCACTACCCAGAAGCACTTCATCTTCCTCAGTGAATCTCTCCACAAGCAGCATATAATTGGGATTAGAAACAAAGGTAACAAAACATGAAATTTTAGGAACATTACTCCAGGCCAAAAAACCTACAACGTACAGAAATCGAATTTGGAAGGCAAGAAACTTCACAGGGTAAGCCTAGAGCTTTCCCTTAGGACTTGTCTGATCAAGAAGATTGTCTGGGCAGTTACAGGATATCATGACAGATGATGCAAGCTAATAAAACGCAAGCACTAACAGAACGGAAGCCAAGCAAAGAAGGATTTAGAAACGCTGAGATTTAAGTTGTCTCATTTCCATTCTTAATCATGCATTTTGTCCTTGAAATACCGCAAGATCTCTCTACAGTAATTATCCTTAAAGCAAGTCAAATCTGTCATCTAAAGGAGGCCTGAACTTAAAAAAGCATCAATGTGGATGGCATGCATGTCACAGAAGTGCAGAAATTATACACAGCTATTGCAAATCCCACCACTGTACCTTCCACATTTGAAAAAGAAGAATCTATTATGGTTGTAAATGTATTATGCTTATAAATTACGAAGGCCCTTGTGAAACAAGGGGCTCCTTCTGACATCAGCAGGTGCAGAAAGATGAATTCCCAGCCACCAAGACCCACACTCAAAGACCCTTGCTCAAAGGTCCAAGACCCACTTCAGAGGTCCAAAGAGCCCAGGAAACAGACTTATTTTCAGGGTTTTAAAAAAAGCATAATTATGGAGGGATATGTTATTGTCTGAAATCTGACAGCCAATCTGATGGGCAACTATGAATTAAGAACTATAACCATTTTGTTAACAGACCCAAGAAGCAACATATATCCTTATTTTCAGGACTAAATTTTGTTATTTACTTTTTTTAAGCAATACAACTGGATTACAAAAAATACATTTTTCCTCACTAATAAATTACTTTACTTCAAGACCAACTGTATTAATTCTATTTGATTCCATCACAAAAGGCATCCTACATATCTGACTGGCAACCTCTAATGGAACATAAAAAGCCTCACAGCAGTAAAATAAGCCTCATCTGAAAACCACTGGAAACTAGGCCACTAAATCTTCCGAGCCTCCTTTTAAACCACTTCCACTGGAAGGAAAAAAAAAAAAAAAAGATTATTTGAGACACATCTGACTGTCTAAAGATTTCAAAAACTTAAGGAATTAATGTGGAAGAAAGCTGGAAGTGAACACTGGACCAGCTTTTTACCCGAGTCAGGTGTAACTACTCCCTAGCTCCTTCCTCCTGACCAAATGGCTCCAAAACTTGTGGTATTTCAAACACAAGCGCTTTCAGGTCAGGACTTACTAACATAGGTAGAAAGAGCGCTCAACACAACTGAGCCTTGATCTCAACTTGTCTAGGTAGGTCTTACAGCAACTAAACATCTAGTAACTTTTGTGAGCAAATCAGGTTTTTTGTGAACCAAAAACTGACTATTTAATGATAGCTTTCATAAGTACTGACAGAGATGCCAAAACACCACTTTACCTACATTATGTATCTTTTTTTCTTCACTAAACTTTTTTAAAATAGTACATTGAGTATTTTCCTGAAGAAAATTTTAATCACTATTTTACTGTCTCTAAAATGGCTCAATTCTTGTTCTGCTGTTTCCAATTGCCTCATTAGCATTTAGGAGCTGGTGCTTCAGTGACTTCAAGATAGACAAGCAAAAATTTCATTCAGAAGCTGACAGAAAAATCAGTAAAGCTCCCTTCAGAAGGAAACAACCTCACTTTGTCAGACACAGTATCTGCTACCTCTAATTCAATTTTACATCAATAAACACCACACACCCCCCAGAAAATCCCTACAAAAATACAAACGCTTTAGGCCAGGGATGGGGCAGCATGGAATAGCAATACCTTTAAAAATGCCTTTCAACATAGCAATACCTTTAAAAATAAGGGAAAATACTTACCCAAGAACATCTGTGGATTTACCTTGCAAATTTTTAGATAGCATGGGTGGACGATGTGTGTCAAGTACTGACACCAAAGAAAGCACACCAAAATCCAGACTTTACAGTAAAACCCTGCAGAGAATGACCCAACAACCAACGAATTCAAAATAAAACCTAACTAATCCAAATAGGTGTTTGAGCTGGTCCTCCATCGCTATGGGAAAAACTGAACATTAAATCCCCTTTGCCAGGAATAGAATTTGTGGCTCCAGAAAGTGCTTTAAAAGAGAATTACACCATCTTATCAGGACTCAGGAACAAAACCCATAACTATTACCCAGCATCATTCCCTATGTGTACTACTCCAGGCTGCTATGCTTACCTCTGTAGAATGCCGTTTTCTTGTGGTATTACACCATTTATAGCTGCCTGAAAAGAGAAAACAAGTCTTGAGTCAAGCATGTAGAGCAACGAAAATAAATCAGAACTTCTATGATGCTTTAAAGAGTCATTCTCATGCTTTAAAATATGCCATAAAGTGTTCTCCATTAATCTTGGGAAACGATATTGTCCCTGAAGTACCTGCATCAAATAAAAATCATATTTAGGTGAAAACGAAAACAAACTGAAGCTCAGGCTCCTGTAGGCTTGTGATGGATTTCCCAGGTGTAATGCAGAGGAATAAACTGCAAGTCCATGCTCAGTAAAGCTAACACTTTGTACACTTGGTATATACATACAGTGAACATATGGCTTTCAATACATCAAACTAACTGTGCAGACAAGGCAGCCAGACAGCACGTACATACAAAATCTAATGCTTCCCAGAAGTATCAGACTTGCACAAACCTATAAACCTGCACAGCTGCACATACACCACATGCTGCAGGCCTGATGTGTTCACGAATTGCTGGGGTCAGCAGAAATAGCTATTCAACAGCACACATGCCTCCATCATACCTATGCCTTCCAGACAACCTCCTTCTAGCTCACATGTACAAATACGATGCAGCTTCTTAAAAGTCCTCATGTGGCAGGGAATTCAAAATTCAAACAATCTTCAGGTAGAATTGAAGTATTTTTAAAGTAAGATTTATGCAGGCTAATATCCCAGGCTGTCCAGATCATCGAATACACAAAATATTACTTATAGGTATGCAAGTACAAACCTGGCCAGTTGCATTCAGATTTGGTCTTACTTGATGCTGCAGAGTTACTATCTATGAAAATATCCTAGGGAATTCTATCCTTATTAAAATACATTATTTTTAAAAGAGAGAGCCACAACATACACCAGTTTCAAGTTCAAAACCCCACTTCTGGTAAAACTGTCTTCTCAGCCCGTTACGGCATTGCTCCAGTCTATGTTGCAGAAAGTTCTGATGTATTTCCAGCACACCTAATGCTATAGAAGTTAATATAAACTTTGAAATTATATGTAAGTCAGGATGAAGGAAAAACTTGGAAAGCAAATAAGACTTTCTTCAAGTATTTAGAAGACAACTTATATTTCAGCCTGCTTTATACCACCAAAAAGGTACTTTCAAATCATCTCATTGCTAGGACTTCTCAGATTTGAGGAGAGGTAAAAGTCATACCATGTGAGCTGGTGAAGAGGACTCAAATGTTTTACTCCTCAGCTGATTAAAATTTGTTCTGATTCTTGCTAGAAGATATGGGAGTAAAGATGTCAGAACCCTATCTAACTTCAGACTTTCAACCGTAGCCCAGCAGTGAGCAGATGAAGGGGATTTGACAAGGAATAAGGAAGAATTCAAAAGCAACTCTGAAGAAGAGAAAAAACAGACTTCAAAAGACTAATTCTATTTCTCCTCTTTGATGAACTTCATAGTCACTATTGTGTTCACAGGTATGTATTTGTTAAGCTTAACAGATTAAAGAGAGCCTGCTGCATCCCGCTGATCTCCATTTTCTGCGGTACCAGCAGCAATTCATGCATTTCTACTATCACAACTTACAATATCCATTCTCATGTCAGATATAGGTGACCTGTTGGCAAGGTCTATCTGGTGAATGGTGCCTGGTCCCCAGTGAAGAGAACACTGATGTTTAGAAGCTCAGAGATTCCCTGGTATTCCAGGAGGCCAAAGTCTGCAACTGAACTATATAGACACTCATCACCCATCAATATCATTTTTACAAATTGACATTAAAAAAATATGATGCTGAAGTGCTTAATAAACACACAAATATAGATTAAATCAGTATTTAAATGCTATAGTTTATCTCTGAATATATAAACACGATTTTTTACACTTTCCATTAATAGTTAAGGCTCCATAACATCAGAAAGTACTACTGCTGAACTTAGCTAAGTAACTATGATATTGTAATAAGATTTATTTATTTATTGTATTTAATTATTTATTGTATTTAGAAACAAATATTGCATAAATACTAGCAAAAAAGCAGACAAGGAAAAGGGACACAGGTATCTATAAAATACAGCAGCTACCCATGAGGCTGTATCAAATCACAGTGAAAAAGCTTCCTACCAGATCAGGTTTAAATCAGCTTATCCACCATGCATAGCAAAAATCAGTGGCTTCTATTTCACAACATGTCTCATTCATCATCATTGTGGTTTTTGCAGTCATACAGAGCTCTTGATCATGTTCATCTAATAAACCTCCAGGAAAGAGTGGGAGGTTTTGGTTTGTTTGGGTTTTTCTGGATATTCTGCCCCCCCCTACTCTTCAGCAACATTCATTTCATTACTGTCAATCAACAGGTAAATTTGATTAAAAGACAGAAATACCCTTTATTTTGCATCTGTAGGATAGAGAGCAAATACAGGTTTTTACACCACAGAACCTGCACAAAGAATGATGTACTGGTGCAACAGAATCCTCTTCACTCAGAGAAAAAGAAGTACTTCAGCTATGAAGAAATATAACAGCATGGCATTTCCACACTTCTCCTGTCAAAGCTCAGGTCTCAGCCTTAGAAGATTAAATCAGCTCAAACTTCTTCTAAGCTTAGTTAGAGGGGTTAAATACAATAGAGGCTCCAAGCTATTTTCTTCAAAACTGAATAACTCACTTGTTCACATCCCCAGTTTTGTAAACTTGATGACATTTAAGGGGTGCAGTACTAAGAATAAAACAGCAGCAGCATTATGTACTTTTTTGATGGAAAGACCTCTATTAACCACACTGTAAAAATAAAGACTCTCGACACTGTTTGTTAAGCAAGATAGAAGACTAAAATTATGTAGACAGCAAATGGTAGCAGTGCACATGTAGATATTGAATATTAAACATCCATGTTCTTTCAAGACATCTATAAGTAGACCCTGCAAAGAAAATAAGAAAAAGGAAAAACCATCTGCTTTAGAATTTCACAGGAGGAGGGCTGTGATTATAAAAAAAGATTAAAAACAACTTTTAAGAAGAACAAGTTATTAAGGCAAGATTTGTTCCAGGCTGCTCTTCCCCAGTGTCAGTCCCCTCTGAGAGAAGATCAGGTCTCAATGGTTAAGCAAACATTCACAGATATTACTCTTTTTATCTTTCCAAACAGGGATCATTTGACCATCAAAAACAGTCTCTGTGACTACTATACAACAATTTAAAACATGCATTACCCTTGAAACAATGTTAATAACTGGTACGTTAAATCTACTCATGGCTTATTAAATATACCATGTCTAGCTCAGAAAATGTCTCCAGTTTCCAATAATCTGTTGCTGAGAGTGCTAGCAGGGAAGCAGCACTCCATGCTAGCACTGTTCTCACACTGTTTATCCACAAGTCAATGGTAGATACTGGCACCACAGCTGTAACAGGTTCTAAGATTTTTCCCAAAGCCAAGAATCTCAGGTGTCTCTCAGCTCCATCCATATACAAACTCTAGCATAACACCGTTCAAACTTGGAACAGACGGATAGAAAGGGGGTTGCCATTATTGTTTCAGTGACAACATTCAAACAGCTACAACTTATTTTAGGAAATTAGAAGCCAAATTTAGTTATTCCTGATTTTTTCTTGGGGGGGGGTCATCAGTCGTATATCCACGAATTGAAATGGTTCATTTAAGAATTTATGAAGCACTGCATAACCTGATCTAATTGGACCTGCTCTGGACCAGACTGACATCTAGAAATAACTTCCAATCTCAACTGCTCTGTGACTCCATCATCCAGCAGTAGAGGATATATTGATAAACATTACTGACAACCTTGTTCATTTAAATGAATGGGAAAACAGGAAGGTTCAAAGTAACAACACTTTTGTTAGTGTTTGCTTCTGCAGCAAGCTTCCAAATTACAGTATCAAAATATACTAATCCAACTTCTTCTTTCCTGGAAATATAGGAAAGAACAAAGCAATAAGGTTAATGAAAGGTTACCAAATTCCTTAAGAGTCTGGGCAACGCAGAAACTCTGCAGTATTCTACAGACTGAAATTATTTAAGTGCCTAAAGAATGTTGTGAAACAGACTGTGAAACTTAAAGCTTTTCCTTAAGGGAATATTAATTTAAATAGGTTAGAAAAAACAAGAACCACCATTTCTTAATAAGCTGGAGCAACAACGTTGATGACTTCTCTTAAAATACAATTATAGTACTAACCATTTAAAAGCAATTAAGCACATCTTACAGAGACTCTCATCTTAGGGGAGTGAAGGTCCTATGAATAATTACAGACAAAATGTAGCATTTTAGACAGCAGAAACATTAAACTTCTGAGTTTAAAATTCTCAGTGGTTATCACTAAGTTTGAAGATGGACTAGATTTGCCAATCATATTATTTAAAAACAGAGGTCTACATACACTGACTGTATATTCAAGCAAGGTGGGGAATTCCTTTCTTTTCATGAACTACAGACAGGAGGTAGTTTTTAGATTTCCAGAATTTAACTGATTTTTATATGAATTACCTTAAGAATTCAAAGCAGGCCCAGGCAAAAGTGCAATAACTTTTGCCATGGATAAGGTGGGCAAAGATCCTCCTCTGTGGCCACCTTTGTTCCCTTTCCTTCTCCATACCACACAATGGTTTTGGCCAACAGATACAGACCATACCTCAGATATTATCCTTTGAAACCTTCCCTATTCCAACCCCTATCACAATGAAGAGCAAGAGCTTTTACAAAGCACGACGTAAGATCGACTTTCCAAAATAAGGTATTAGAAAGCACACCTCTAAGCAAAAGAAGAACGCAAGTTCAAGCAGCATGATGCTGGCAGATCAACCCTTTCAGAAGAAGAGGCTAGGGAAATGTAAATGCCATGAACATGTGGAAGCTGCATGAGTTTCATTGAGATAAATAACCATATCGGCTTAACACAACCAGTACAAGTTTATGTATCAATCAGCTCACACAGAATTCAAAAGCCTTATTTAGGTTTGACTGAATTCAGCAAGCGAGACCATTTCAGTCTACTTATAAAGCCCATGTAGACTTTATATTTGTTTAGCTAAAATTTGAGGAGCTTTACATTAAACAAACACAATACACATGTAAGATACAGAGTAATAGGAACTACCATAGCAGATTGATTAATCCAAAATTCAAAGATGTCCAACCAAATGGTATCAACTGCTTCAGAAAGTAATGAGGAAATATAATGGAGTAATTTGCTCAGAGGGCATTATCTTCCAACACCCTAATTTTCTGGAGGTCTGACATCTCCAGATTTCCAGTAATTATATTTTTTTGTTGTATGCAATGCACTGTAATAGCCTCATAAGTCAAATATTTAATTATTTCTATGAAACAGTAAGAGCTGTCTTGGATGAAAGGATTCATTTATTATGACTTTCAAAAACCTATATTCTTCCCCAAGTGCTACAACTCCTAGATTTCACTTCTGGTTTAAAAAAATCAGGTTAATCTAAAAAACAGAACACCAAAGTTCTGCATTTTGTGTCTTTCCTGCTCATTTTGCCTTTTCTTTCTACTATATATTGAAAGATTTCCTTGATACAAAAATAATTAATGTCAAACCACAAATTTGAAGTTTAGCCCATGCTGTTCTCTCCATTAGAGAAATAAAGACATCCCTGTTTTAGAGAAAGAGGTGTTAGCAGCAGGACGATGTTTTGAAGTAGAACCAAAAAGTGGTTGTTTTGTTGTTCCACACTAAACAAACAGAAACCTATTTTAACATTTGACTGACCCTTTCAGCATTTAAGCTTAGATTTGTTTCTCAGCCTGATTACACAAGTGACTGTAACGCCAAATCCTACATACAAAACCTTGCTACAGAAGGAGAGAAGACACATAAGACAAATACACTGCAGGTTTGAGATAAGTAGAATAAAAAAGAAATTGTAACTCTTTTATTTGGAAGTATCAGTCAGTATCCCTCTGTGCTATCGATCCATTCAAGCAAATTGAACCTGTTTTTTCAAAACCCAGAAGTGTAATGAAATATACTAAAAGGCGCTCTTTAAACAATCTATAATACACTAGAAAAAATACTTATCTTTTGTATTTTATTATATATTTCCAGATCATCAAAAGGATCATTTATACTACTCTGCTTACAATTCTAATTCCATTGCAATTAATTCTACTTTTAATTTGAGCTAAATGTGATAATGCCCCTGAAATACAATATTCTTACTGTTAATTTAGTTGCTTTCACCTGTTAATTGCTTATCCTAAAGATTTTAAATCCATTATTTGGTGTTCAAATCAAGTAAATGGATGGTAAATCTCCAAATGCTTTCTACACTGGGGAGCTTCAAAAAAGGAAACAAAAACCAAACATGAACAAATGTTATCCTGAGAGGAAAACCAAATAATTAAATGAAAAGGGAAAAAAGAAAGCATTAATAAGACAAAACATGTACGAAAGGACCAAAAAAGCAAAAGTGAATTTAAAATTGCTTCCAAACTACAAACCTACATGACAAAGGAACATACTTTTATATACAACAGTAAAGCAAAACAGGAGAAACACAAAGATTTATTAGCTCCTTTTGAGCACAGAAGTACTTCTTACAATGAAACTAACTTGTGTGGGTTCTGTTATGTATACATATATACATATATACTATATATATATATATATAGTAAATGTTTTGAACTAATGCTCCCCTAATAAATTTCTTTTTGTTAAATACTAATTTGGGCTTGTATTTTCAACAGAACTGATAATAACAGGTAATGCCAGATGCAAACGTGTCAAAACATTCGTTCTGACCTGCTGATACTGTGGTTACAGGAAACTGGATAAAAAGCAAGTAAGACTATGCATAGACTCTTCTTGATCAGTTTGCAACAACAAAAAGGTAAGAAAACTGGGAATAAAGAGTAGAATTTTCACTAACTGATGCTGACAAAAACACACTGCAAGTAACAGTCGATTACTGCAGTCAATGTGGGTTAATAAAAAAGGTTTGCTGGAATCAGCTGTAATACAATCCCTTCTTTATGCCCCAAGGCCTTAAAATTGTATTATGAGATTCCCAAGCAGAGGAAGATGGCTTCTGCGCAGCTTTATGCAACCATCAACTCTTGTCTGTTACAGGCAAGCCTGCTGAGCATTATTCTAAGCAAGAAATTCCATAAAACCTTCTGCAGAAATTATTTTCAAATAAATAAACCTATATAATTTTTAAATAAATAAACCTATAATAAACCTACTATTTTAGACCAGAAGCTTTTTACAAACAAGATACATTATCACTTTCCCACATACACAGCTACTTTGAAACCATTACTTCAATAAGTAATGACTGCTGTAAGTTCTAAAAGACATTTTTCAGTTTGGATTTGTAAATGAATGCAATAATATTTAAATTAAAAAATTACTAATTGTGCCCCAGTAGTTACAGAGGCAACCTCTACCTTTGTTATCTCTGGCAGGCTTTGCAATGCAAAGAAATGAGTCAGCTTTTTCCTGTAGCTTGTGTTATACTTGCTGGCGTTTCCCCAGCTTTGCAAGTCTCAAAGTATTTCCAAGTGCTAGACGTGAAGTTACACCCACAAGGTTTTTACAGAATGCCAACATTTGTCCCCATCGTGGTTAAAATTTAACCAAAAACTGTAATTGAACTACAATGAAATGTCTTCTATGCATTCTGCTTTATTTCAGCTTGCTTTCTTTACAACTAATACACTTCATGAAAAGCTGCAAAACAATAGAATCGCTAATAAAGCAAAAAATTAACATTTCATCAAAAAATGCCACATGAATATATTCATACAGATGATTCACTTCATCAGCAAGAGAGCACGCGTTGAAATAGTTTACAATTAGCACTCTAGATGTGGTTTCCCATTTCTCCCTACTTCTTTGGTGGCTTCAGCAAACTTTTTCCTGTAGTTCCTACAACATGCCGAAATGTACTAGGAAGCCTTTCAACAGTTACATATACTTGTATAATCCTGGGGAAAAAAAATACACTTCTTGCACAGTTCTTTAATTTTATATTGTCACTGCATAATTCCCCAAAGCACAATCTCTATAATAAATTCATAACTTGATCTTTTTTCCTAGAGTAATGAAAATAAATAACATAAACAGATTTATAAGAAGCTTATTGATCCGTATCTATGAGAGCTGAAACTACTTCAGCAGGAATAAAGGAAAATAACCTGCTCTGAAGTACACACTTTTTCATATAGAAAGGGACAGGAGTAGACCATGATGTGTCTGCTACTTCAATACACATGTATGGCAGTCCTAGTCAGTAAAATCACTTTTTATACTAATACTGCTTGACCTTCTATATTATGTTTGATGTCAAAACACTTTTTTACTCCTTAAAATGTTAAGCTAGATAGCAAGAGTCAGATAAAACAATGGCTACAACTGAAAAAATACACATGTAGTGAACTCTTACATTTCTTCCTCTCTCCTTATTTTATTTACATTATTTTATTTAAATCCGAATGACAACATAAAAATGAAAAGTTTGGGGTTTTTTTAATCACTTGTTGTTATAACATGCTAGTTCTTAGCAAGTACTACTAGGGGTAAAATCTCAGGATACAAGACAATTCAAGAAGTCCAAGAAGTACTGCCCACAGATTAAGGCCCCTCCACTGAAAAGCTGCAGTAACATCAAACACCTTATACAACAGTTTTCAAATCACCCCAACTTTAGTCAACAGACTACCTAATCACTAAGGAATAATAAAAGAATAATTATGCAAGATTTAGCTTAAAATCAGAAAAATCCCAAGCCAGAGTAGGTAGCCTCCAACTTGTCCCTCCTCATGCTACCCTGCTAGTGCCACAGCAAGACAGGTCTTCCTGGACCAGCTAAAGAGAGTTTACCTAAATAAAACTAGGACAGAACTCTTAAGATATTCGACAATACTTTAAGTAAATCCGTTTTTAAAATACTCAGCTTTGAAAACCTGTTGGATCTTAGATGACTCCTAGTTTCTGCGGCAAAACCTTTCACAATTAAGGGTCACTTGGAAAATAGTCACAGCATTGGCACAGGTGCTGGTTCTTAAATTAAATCATTTACCTCATTCCTACTCACGCATTCAAAGCATTACTCCACGAGAGACAAATCACCTGTCAAACACACATTTGTAAGATGCATGCAATTTTCAGTTCAACTAGCCACAGAGTAATACACTAAGAACTCCTTACAGATACCTCATTACCAGTCACTTCACTATTAATATATTCTAGAAACTTGCTTTTAAATTCAAATGTCTCAAGACTTCTTTTTTAATGGTAAACAATCTTCATAGCAATTGCCAATACAGAGGCAAGAGCCTCTGATAAAGAGTATTTATAAAACACATGACAAGGTGGGGAATGCATCCATACAGCTACAGCAATACTATCAGGCACTACTGTGATCCCAGGTGCTGCTTTTTTGGTTATTCTCAGAACACAAAACTCTATTACAAGAAATGAGTCTTTTTCCATGAACAGAAATCTAAGTTTATTATTCCCATTGCTTGTTTGATCACTATGCAAGAAAAACTTAAGTAAAGGAGCTTATTTCTGAAGTAACTAAATCCCATCTGTTATTTGGAAAGGAGAGACACAGTTTACTTTGTATTGTTGGCAGCAAAGTTTTACCTAAAAATCTCCTCCGCAATCTTTCTGGGCGGACATTAACATTTCATACGCATCATCACAGCAACATGGCTACAACACACAGCCATAAAATACATAATCACAATCCCTTTATTATCCCGCAGTGAATAAAGCAGGCTTTTTCTATTAGAAAAACAAAAAGCCATAGTTATGAAACAAAATAAACTATTTCAGATTAACACTATCCTCTTGATGTCTAGAAAATTATCTAGTAGATGGTAAGATAACTACTACATTTGCTAAAATTGCGAAGGGATGAAAGATACGGATTTCTTCAGATACTGAAGAACTATTCCAGTGTAACAGGAACAAAAAGGTGTTCATCTACAAGACACTTTGCCCAAGCTACACCAGTTTTACCCTACGGGTAAGATACCTACCCCATTACATCTTCCTTCAATCAGCAATGTAAGAATTAGCCCCTTCTGATGAATCAACAAAACTGCAAAGAGTATGAGAAACAGCACTAAAAAAACACGTTTAAAGCCATGACTCCTAACTGCCTTAAACCCAAAAAAGAAATCCCTACCTCCTTGAGAGCCATCAGTTGTTTCATCCTCCCAAACAACTGCCTTCAAATTGAAGGACAAAATAATTCATGTACTTAAGCCTAATTCATGGTTTCCAGCAAGTTGCAAACACATCCTTTGGCCTCAATTCATTTAAACATGGTAGACCAAAATGAGTCCTAAATACAGTTCGTCACCTACCAAACAAATACTTTTACAATGTTAATATTTTAGCAGTGCCTTGAACGTACGAGACAAGAATGACATTGCACAGCACCAGTTTCCCACAATGAAAGCTCCAGTCTTCCCAAGCTTGGAGGCTGTCAAGACTCCTACTGTGAAACAAGCACCACATTTCAGCAGAGGTGCAGTTTAAAGAAGCTAAAACGGGTTTCACCAAATTCCCAACAACCTTTTTCAAAGCTGAGACACAGCAATTTCCTCAAGGGAAGAAGAGTTTGTATTCACCTGCCTTAGGACCAAAACCAGAAAAACACAGATATCAACTGAAGAAACCAAACTCCCCTTGGGATTAGTACCAAATTTAGCCTTTATTTGTTGGGGTATTTTGAGAGTTCTTTTTTTACCTGAATAGTCCCAGGCAAGATCCATGGCAGTTTAAAAGTTTTGGGATAGGACTACAGCTGAGGAAAACAATTAACTTCAGTTTTCAAATCTTTCTCTACAGACGAGCCGGAGACTGCTCTCTTCCTTCCCAGGCTCGCTTTTTACAGGGGAACACTGTGAAACTTAAGATTCTTGGATATTTACACAATATCGGCAGCTACAGCTTTGATTACAGCTTTCATGGGTTTTCTTATAAAACTCACAAGATGTGGCAATGTTAACATCATCCAAGCAGTTTCTCAGCCTCCTTTGAAAGAGCAAAGGGTCATCCAAACAAGAAAACAAATCCAAAGACCACCTCAGGTTTTTTGGGGAAGAAAGAAAAAATCCAAGGAACCAACCTATGTAATAAAAGAGTAGTTCTATTCAAAACAAGGAGAAGTTTAGAACACACTAGTTAGAAATTTGCTACTTTTATTCTCCCTTTTTGTAAGCTTGTTTCTTTGCATGTATGTGTCAGAACGTGTATGTGACATTTTTATTGGGTTTGGCTCCATCTTATTTTAAAACTGTAGTTGCTCTGTTGACCGCTTTCTGATGTCTAACAGGCCACTTGCACGCAACCAAGACTGATGCAGACACACAACGGGATCAACTGCAACCTGTGCTCTCAAATTCATGTGAAATGACTGTCACAGTGGCAATGTATCAAATACTTTCCTGCATCACCTGAGGGATTGACTACTGCCGCTATTCGCAGTCTAAGAAGAAAGCAGTTTGGATTTGGTAGGACCACAAAGGCTGGGCTACCTTGCTGCTCGCAGAGGTAATCTCAGAATCATAGAACAGTTACGGCTGGAAAGGACCTTAAGATCATCTAGTTCCAAACCCCCTGCCATGGGCAAGGAAACCCCCCACTACACCATCTTCCCTCACTGAAGCACATTACTGAGGTGACAACGCAGCACCAGTATTCTACACTCTGCAAGTAAAGACTCTTAATTTCTTCCACATGCATCAGTGGTGGTGTTTTGTTTTAATAGATGGATGCGCATACAGCTGCGTGGAAAGCCATACCAAGCTTATAGCTGCTTATAGACCTGCACATTTCATAGTATCTTCAATGTTGAAAATATACAAAAAGGAAGTATGTTTCACTAGAGATGCATGCATTCAAAAGTAAATAAAAACAATTTAGTAATCATAGAGGTCTTAAGAATTAGCTAGTCTTCTTTGCTACAACCCAGCTGCATAAAATACACAGCATGTATCTGAGCTTATACACAGAAACGTCACTTTGGGATCTGCAAAAAGCTGGAAATCCAAAGAATGAGTAATCAATGATTTTTGCAAGCAGGGATCATTAATTTAACAGAAAGTATATTAAAAACTTCCAAAAGTGCTTTCTGTAGCCCTTTGTAAAAGAAAAGTTAATACACAGTTTAACTGTGAGCTACTAGAAGACATGAATGCTGCAGTTGGACATAGAGAAACCTGCAACTCCTGGATTTCTTGGAGAACAAGACACCATCCCCACAAGATGCTTGCACCAGCGGGATGTCCACCCACCAACACTAATTGTCATTACCCAGCTCAGGACTTCCTTCTTCCTTAGCTATGCTGGCAGCAGGATTCTGAATGCAGTCAGGCAGCTCAGTGCAGTAACACTGAGCATAAACTAACTGAGCTGACAATAACATGTTTGACAGGACACCACAATCCAGACGAGAGCACCCGCCTAAATCAAAACTTGAAAAGCTCCTTAAAAAAAAAAATCGGGATACAAACCTCTGGTTTCCACAGGCAGATGTGACTGTTTATTTGACCACAGGAAGAATGTTGTTAATACACAGGTAAACCAGTGTTCCTAATAGTGAAAAACCCTCAGATTAGTCCTAACGAGAAGCACACCATGAAATCCTCACCAGTCCCATGGTGAGTGCTGTCAAATGTGTGCTATATTCAGTATGCAATTCTGAAGTAAAGAAAACAGCAGGTCAACACTACCAGATAAAAAGGGACAATGTGATGAACACTTCCACCATAACGCATAGTCCTGGTTCTCCAACCACTCAAATACAGCCTGCTTGGAATGAAACAGAGCTGCTAAACATATGTCAATACTGTCCCACATTTAAGGAAAAGAAATGGCCATGTGCCAAACCTTCGATTAATCACCTAGTTTCTGGAGGCAGACTAATTCAAATCAACCAAAAAGCACGTACAAAGAGATACCACATCAAAGCTTTTGCAGAGCAAACCAGTTAGAAAAACAGACAAAAGACATCATTAGTGTACTAGGTTTTACCAACTTGTACCAAGATTTACTACACATTATAACAAAAGAACTAAATTAATGGTTAGAAAGCAATAAAAGATACAAATAACAGATTACTGATAACTGTCAAGAGCCAAGGGCCCACTTTCTGCCTACAAATCCCATCTAAACTGGCATCTCCAAGAGAAATAAAGAAAAATCACAAAGCCCTAGCTCATTTTTCTCAGTTTGATTTTTTGGACTTGTTTTCTAACTTCTTTCTTTCCAAAAAGACAACATCATACAGAATATATATATATACATATTTAAAAAAAAAAAAAAAAACCACAAAAGGGGAACGTATATGAAAAAAACCTGTCTAACATATAACTATTTTTAAGAGGTTTTAAACAGAGATGCAAAAAAAACCTGATTTTGTAAGTTACGCCTTTGAAAGAAAAACTGTAGTTGAGAGTTGAAGCTTTATAAAAACAGATGTTTAAAATACACAGTATCTCATTCCAAGGTACAGAAATGGTTTTTGTTAGCTGACTCTTGGAAGCTGTGTACAACAGGAACTACAAATCATCACATTTCCAGGTGCACTAAATTGCTTGGCTTACTGAAGCTATACTGTGCTTCTACCAGGATACAGAGCAATGAAGACAAGTACAGCAGGAAGGCACTAAGGTAATTTTAAGAATATATTTAAAAAATAAAAATCAGTTATTTATTTTGTAATCATTATACACATGTTTAGAGTGAAATTAATAGGGGATAACCCCACCTTTTATTTTGATGAAATCTGTCTTCTTTTCAAAGGGATGTTAAGCAGTACCTACATTACGTCTTTTGGAAAAGATATGAAATAAATTGAAATGGTCATATTGGAAAATGCAGAAAATTAAGCAGGGTGAATCCTGCTTTCATTCAGAAAACCTGTTCTGATTACCAGTACAGAACAAAAAGTCATGCTATATATGAAGGATTTGAGTTTTCCAGTAGATCTATGAAAGGGACAGAAGATTAGGTTTCATGTGCAGACGCAACCAATTGATTTCAGGTGAGTAAAGAGCTATCACCTATGTAATAACATCATAAATATAAAGGTTCATAGTGCATAAGTTAAAGTAGATTATAGAATCTGGCATTAATGGGGCATTTCCTTTAAATATGTACCATCATCAGAGACATTTCAACAGCCACACCGTTGGGATTTTTTGCATTTTTTATTTTATTTTTACACAGTTTAAGATATATTTACATTGTCATTCTTACCTGCACATGCCAAAGCAGGTCATTGTTTTTATGGGCAAGCAATGAAAGCAGATTTTACAATGGACAAATTCCTAACTTCTGTTTCTTCAGATGTTAAAAATGATTGTAAATTAATAGAGCTCAAAGAAATGACACTTGGGAAATAATATATCAGCTTAAGAGGGCTGGATTCATTTATTGCAGAACAGTTTCATAAAGATGAAGGCCTGAAGAGATCATTATATTATCTATGTTGATGTTTCAGATCTTCTGTGACACACAAAATATTTCATCGCCCTGCCTATAATAAGCCTAGTAATTAGGCTACAGTGTTCTAATGCAGAAAAAATCTCAGCTGCTATATATGCAGCAGACCACCACAAAGGCCAAGTCATATGCAACAGCAGGGAACTAATTATTGGCAAGGTTAGACTTCATGATCCCATCAAGCAATTCATACACTGTTACTGCATATGAATTCCTCTGCAGCACTCTTGTGATCAATTTGATTTTAAGCAGTTGAATAAAGCCTAGCAACCAAACATTCATGAAAGACAGCTTCCTATATCACTTCAAGCAGCTACAGACATGATTTAAACACTGTGAAGTGTACACAACTCTGAGATGTTTAATCTGATCTATTTAGTTCCAAGTCAAAGATAAATTAATGGCAGCTCATATTGTCTTGAAGTATCCTATGCAGAGGAACAGACATGAAGACTTCTAATTGGGAGTGGGTAATCTTTAAACATTCAAAATTAGGAAGCTGATATTTCAGTTCTAAACTGAAAAGAGATTTCAGATGAATTCTTAATAAAAAACAAAAGTGGCTAACAGACAATATAAACAAGAAAGGAAGTCCTTACACTTCACTCAGGAAAGGCTTTGTTTAAAGGTGAGACCAAATGTTCAAAAGATACAAAACACAGTGACAGTCACTAAAGTAACAGGAAAGACATTGGTGATATTTTAACTCTTCTCACTAAAATCTACTGCCAAGACCAAGAAAAAAAAAAGAAAAAGAAACTACGGAGAAAATAAGCAGCAGGAACATTGCATCAGCACAAAGAAATCCTCAAAATTAGCTTACACAAAAACAGAGTCCTTATGAGCATGACTTCAGAAGCATGTGAACTATACAACCTCTGCTGTTTGTGTGCATTCTGATGTACTTCTGTCAGCCTATGTCTGTAAGTACTTCCCTGTTTCTGTTTTGGCATCCTTCTACCTTCCAGCTCACCAGGACTACTTGCTCTTGGTCGTTCTGTCTGAAGTCCAAGAGGAATAACAATGCCCTTGAGTTGAGTCTCCTAGAGTTCGAGAAGCAACAGGTGCTCCAGGGAATCTTCAACTTGGTCCCTAAGCACAGCCTCTCAGGTCACAACTTTTTCCCCCAAACAGGAAAATGGAACTGAGATCAAGAAACCTGAGCAAAGAGCAAGAAAGCAATCTGCTCAAGACAAGAACTTCCCCAACTTCTGGTTTTGGTTTTTAACCCGACTGCTGCAGAAGTGCCCTGACCTTAGGTTGGTCACATCATAACAGTACCTGCTTATCTTTCTACCTCATATTACCCTGGGTGCCTCACGGGAGCTTTCCAAACCAAAGAGAGAGCTCAGATTTAAACTTCCAAAGTCACAGTAAAGGCATACATCAAAAATAATAATAGACATACCCCCCAAAAAAAAAAACCCTGAACACCTGTAGGACACCTGTAGGACAATATTTGACTACCACAGGTCATGTTTATCAAAAACTGGAAGTTGAAATAAGCCTCTGTATACGATACACAAAACAAAGTGAAATTAGAGAAGACAGCGATGACGTTCTCATTTACCTGAGAGAAGGCTGGTCAAAGGATTATAGAGGAACTCCTAACCGAAATCATCACTACTTCACTACTGTCTTTATGATTTGTGAACCAAAGTCCTATAAACCTTGTTTTCCTTACAAATCCAAAAGAAAAAAATGTTTTGTTCTGCACTGAACAAAGTATTTAATACCAAGCAAAAGGAGTTCAATTTTTAACTCCAAGACTTTTGGTTCAACAAAACTGAAACCTTCTCCCCTCACCAGCTGTGGGGAACTCAATCTGTACTTGAATACTGAACCAAAGGTATTAAAAAAAAACCCAAACCACTAAACAACAAAATACCCACCACACATGGCCCATGCACTTTAAATTTAAATATAAAAAATGTTACATTTCTCATCAGTCATGAGCCTTTTTTCATGTATTGTCTTGACTTTTGATATGCTAAAATTCCTTGACTAACAGAGATATTAGCCTCAAGCTAACAACTCCTTTTCTTCTTACATTCAGGTTTCTTCTGCCTTCTCTCCTCTTTCTTCACTCTTCTGCTTCTAACTCCTCGTTAGATTGGCACAATTTGGTTTTCAGTTCCCTTTTTACAAGGCAGTTGCTTTTAACAAAAAGGAGCCAGCTTCCCACTAATGATAAACTCTTAAGGCATCTTCACCACTTCAAGACTCCTCAATTTTTTCAATTCCACAACTTATCATTTTCTTTTCATAGACACTCCATTCATCTGTTTCGTTTCAAGAACTATGTACATTCCTGAAGCACCCCTTACATCTCCAGTTTTCTTTCCTTTCTTACTTTTCCTATGCCTTTTTTAAGCTTACATGTTTTGAGTCATTACTTCTTTTCCCACTATACTCTACTTCTAGACAGTTTAATCATCACTAATAAAATCAATAGAATATATTTATTATAGAATAGAATATAACAATAGAATATTTAAAGCTATTCTTGTAGCTCTTCTCATAGCTTTAAATACTTCCCTCTCCCCTTCTGCTCATACTGGAGTCTCAAAAGAAAATAAACCAAATCCTCTTAGTTGTTCTTCCCATTTTTCATCACTATTCCCTCATTCAACACCGTCTGTAAGCATTTATTGTAAAGCATATACTTAACAATTCACAAACCCCCAAAACCATATCCAACTGATTTAATGTACTGAGAACTTTACAACCCGAACAGAATGCAGAAGGCTATTCCTTGCCTTCCCATAAACACTTTAATTTTCAAAGCAGCCCATGCTAAGTCACAGTAAATTACTAAGCCAAAAGATGGTTTTAGTTATACCACTCTGTCAATATACACTTGGGTTTTGCTGTTTGAAGACACAGAGGATAGGCGCTCCCTTTTACCCACTGCTGGCTCATTCCTGCTTACACCATAACATGTTGCAACATAAAGACTCCACATACTTTGGCCAACATTCATTTTAAACATTTAGTTTCAAGTATTTGGAGAACACAGTGTTTGTTTACCACAGGTTACAAGATCACACATCATTTTATTTGTTATGCTTTAAAAGAAACACAGTATCAATTCTAACAAACTCAGTTTAAGACTCCACTCTAAACCTCCGTGACTACTTTGTTTGAAATTATTAAAACACAGAGAACGCCTTAAATATGCTAGGAACACAATGAAGCAGAGAGTTGAAACTGTATCCAGAAACAATTTTGGAATTACTTTTTTTTTTTTTTAATAATTTTCTGATAATTTGGACACGTCCAAAGATCACTTATTTGGAAAAGACAAAGAAGGAGGAAGTCAAAGGTATTACAGTTTAAAGGAATTTCATTTGCTTTGTAATTAAGTTTGTTCTATCTTAGTTTCAAACCTTAAGAAAAGGCATTAATTGCTCCTTTATTTATCCTGATAACCCCATGCAGAGCTGATTGTTTCACTGGTTTCCTCCTATTTGTCTGCACATTGAACCTTGCTACAAAAGAGATGATGAGGTTTTCTTAGGATGAGTTTGTTGGGGTTTTGTTTAACTATGTCTGGATAACACCAAAACCAGTTAAGGTCTGGCCTTAATCTCTGATTCAATTCTGCATAACAACTAACAACAGAAGAGTGACTATTTTGTTTTGTAACTAAAAATAGCATATGAAAGATGGAGTTACCTTGCATTTCTTCTACAGGCATCTAAATCCTCAAAAGTCCTGTGTGTATACACAAGTTATCTTCTATAACTGCTACCCTTAATAATACTACTTACAAAATTATACACACAATTGATCAAAAAGGAAACTAAACCCAATAAGAAACATTGATTTAAAGGAAAAGAAACAAGCCAAAAAGGATTGAAGTCAGCGTATTCCATGGTATAACATGATACAGCTCAGTATTGTGTTAACTTGGCAATGAGGCTTTAACAGACCAAAACCAGTCTGCATATAACCTGCTTGCCCCAGACATAAAAGACACCCCCAAATTTGAAATAAAGGTAACAGCTGTCTCAGTAAGGTGGCACATCACTGTTACATGAAGTTGATCTATGAAGTCATTCTCTTAGAATACTTACCACTAAATCCCAGTTATTTTGTTCAAGCAACGTTATAGCTTCATCAATATTTTCAATACCAGTGCATGCCTACAAAGAAACAGAAGCAATAAACAGAATTAAAAGCATTGGTCAAAATCAAGAGTATTAATAGTTATAATCTAATTAATTTCAGCAGAACAACATAAAGTTATAGGTCTTTCGTTCCTGTTCAGAGAGGGTAATCCAGAGATCAGATTTCAAGATTTAAACATCAAACATTTGGATATAACTCTCAGTTCCACCAGAGGATTCTTGTGTAACCTTGAGCAAGCCACCTAGGGAAGCAAGATAAAGTAGTTATTTGTAAAACTGGAGCAAGAGTGCTGTCTCATAAAGGTGTGTTGAGAATTCTACATTCAGATGTATGAAACACTCATACCAACTTATAAGGGATCATGTAAATACTTCATATTTAAAATGATATTTGAGATGGCTGAAATATTTTGTCTAAAGCCAGAAACGTATTACAAACCCTACTGCCCTCATTACCACCATCTTACACCCCTACTCACTCTGGATGTTACACTGTGCAGTACGAATTTTTGCTTAACAAAATGTCAACTTACTACAACATGTACAAATGAGCACCGCTTGTGAAATGATTTAAAATTAAGACTATATAATGAAACATTTACAATGTTTTCCTTTCAGATGAAACACTTGCATGTTGTTCTAACCCTGCACTCTCTCGTTTTACTTAGTTCAATTCATTAGTACAGTAGCATTTTTTAAGTAGTGATAACATCCCACAACATGTTATTGTATATTGAGCTTAATTCCAACTACAAGGGAGCACTACTCAGGGAAAAAACTTGATGCACCATCCTGCTTTCTTTTTTGATACTCATACCTTTTCAGCTATCCTGCTTCAGCAGGCAGACCATTGCTGTTTGTTCCATATATGCTCTGACATATATTTGCTACCATTCAGATTGAATGATATCAGATATATCTCACCAGAGATAAAAAATGGAAACAGTCAACTTTCTTTCTGGAATTAATCTTTTATCCTGATCAAAGCTATGCTCTGTATTCAAGCACACAAAAGCACGTAAAACTTTTAAAAAATCTAAAACAAGATCATATTCCTTCTGCTCTACAATGCAGTTACATGAAAAAGTTTATATAAAGTTTATATAAAACAACATTGAAAAAATCCAATCTTTTAACAGTTAGATAGTGGCAACAAACAGATCAGTTTTCCTGATTCCAAGGATATATAATCCTGTTTTTCCTTTACACAATATGAGAAAAAGGGCCCTAGGCATAAAAACAGATACTTTTTTCTCCCAAGAGTAAAAAGCCATCAGGTCACAGTTTTCATGCTCTGACTCCCCTCCCAATTTACAAAAATTAAGAAATAAAAAGTAGAAAAGAAGCCACAGAGAAAGTCAAGGCCAGTTCTCTCTCCCCAAATTCAATGTGGAAGAATTCCACACATATGAAGACAGAATAATGCAGACATACACTCCATGTAGTGCAGTATCTACACAAAATAGACCAGTCTGGAGGACCACAAACATCATCACAAGGTGACATTTTGCAGATTTTTTTCTTTTTGCCAGCAGAGGGGAGGCAGCAATTTCTATTGATCCACAATGCTCTCCTCACCTCTGCAACAAGACAAAACTTCCACTGCTCACAGCATTTTGTGTTAATACTGAATTTCACCCACTTTGCATTGGGAGTGCTAAAAAAATAAAAAACATAGTAAAAAATAATACAGTATTACTTTCAGAAGCAACATTTTGCCTTCTTTTCCATTACTTCTTACAGTTACTTCTGAAGCTAAAAATGAGACAACACTTTCATACATTCCCTAGCAAGTGTGAAGGTTATATACACCTACACCAGGTATGCTTGAGGAGTGCAGGGCTTGAGCTTGTCATTTCTGAAATCCCAGGTGGGTTCACTACCATAAACCTGCCGCAAACTGTTGACAGCTCTGCTGTGAAGTAGTTTTACTTTGAGAATAAAGCTTTGCAGAAATGACAGCCTGAGGTTTTATTTACAGTTAAGTGAAATACACTGAAAAATCTGGTCACTGCAAAAATAAAGAGTTATTATTTCTCATTTATCAGTGTTGCAAACTCTGCATGACGTTCCTAAGAATTAAGTTGCGTTCCAGCTTACAATAAGAACCTGACCAACAGCGCACTGTTTCCAACCCCAGGTTGTGAAGATGAAGTTGGGTGTACCTAGAATTCAGGCATCGAATACTGGATTTAGTGGACCCCTCTTCAAATCACCCCTGCAGCTCAGGTGACTCACAACTGGTCCATATGCCACACTCTTGGCCCATACGAACTGCAAATCAATTCAGCTCACTTTGGCATACTTTAATTTTGAGATAAACTAAACAAAATTAGCTTACCCTTCTGCCAAAGCACACCGTGAAAAGTTTACTCTGCTGTGATGAAGCATCAAGGAACTAATTCACTTGTACATTTGCATCTTTCCTAAATGACTTGTGGATGATTCACCATCTCGAATAGATCCCAGCTCTCACTCTCTTTGTGATGCAGTCACTGGGTAATGGGATGGACAGGTGTAAACACTAACTAAAAATGAAAACAAGAATTCTTAATACCGAAGAAAGACAGTTTTGTTGAAAAGCCTCGGACCATTTTTACAGACACTTTTAACACTTGAGCTCGAGGATTTCTAAAACAAAGATTTCACTTTCCAGATGGAGTAGGTTTGCTAGTTGTCACTAAAACAGAAAACAAACATTTCTGAATGACAACAGTGAAGGAGCAAGTGCTATTTATTAATGTAATCATGAAACAGACATTCCAAGATCTTCCTCAACCCCCCATTAACATTACAGTTCCAGCAAACTAAGATTCTTCAGAATAACATTCCAACATTCAGACCCTACACACTACCACATACAATTCCCTG
Organism: Psilopsiagon aymara; assembly: GCA_024733675.1. Classification (NCBI taxonomy): domain Eukaryota; kingdom Metazoa; phylum Chordata; class Aves; order Psittaciformes; family Psittacidae; genus Psilopsiagon; species Psilopsiagon aymara. Next base: position 14,024 of record JANRGW010045316.1, on the reverse strand, counting down.
CCTCAAGTAATAACCCATCACTAAGACCAAAAAAGACCCAACTGTATTTCAAGTTTGCTTCCTTTTTACTGCATCGTGCCATGCAAGATCAATTCAAGAAAATTACCTTCTTTGCATGTCTTTGATTCTCCCCAAGAAATTAAGCACAGAGAACAGGTAGTCCTTCGCTGGCAGGTATGACATGAATTAAGGACTTTGTAGCAGCAGATTAGACCCAGAACAGCCTGGTATGCTTCTTCTGCCTTTGTTTTCTTTAGGGAAACACACACGGGAAACCAGCAGGTTCTGTGAGCAACAGAATTTAAAAGTCTGGTTCCTTGGGGGCTTGTCTCTCACCCCTAATTGCAAGGGACAATTTAAGCTTTTACTACGGCTAGAATATTTATAAAAGCTTCTTTTGATGGAATTCTTTTGATGTTACCTGGCTGTACTTTCATGAAATCTGAAGCTGCTTCATTGGACACCTGGCCACCATAAGGTTGTGTACCTCACTTATCTAGGAAAGGCAGACAAAAATTCACAGGGTTTACTTATTTACATTACTTTTTTTTACTCCTTTTTATGCTTTTCATTCCACCCAAACAAGAAGCAAACAAAAAGATAATAAAAACAAAATCATGCTAGATTTTTGCAGCAACAGAAGGTAAAAAAAATGCCTTCAAGATATACCAAAGTAGATGAGCTCCAAAGGCACAAAACCACATCTTTGCTACTAAGCGATGCTCGTTGAGAAGAATTTATCTTTGATTCACAGGTTTTACCCAGCTTTATTTTCATGAGATGTTCTCCATAAAAGGCATTAAATATTTTAGAAGAAAATTCCTACCAGAATACTACAAACTCTTGATTCAATCAACAACCAACACGTCCTCTAAGTCATCAAACTGAAAGAAACAAGCCACCACAGTAAAGATAAAACCTTCAAGGCTCACCGATTTGTAAATCTTTACACATCAGAAAGAAAGCAAAATATTTTTCTGAAGGGGAAGATAAAGGGCAAGATAAAACAGAATAGGTTCCTTCTCCAACTCCTCCTCTCTGCATTTCCTCTAAATCTAGGATAGCATTTTCACACTCCACTGCAGCTCCAGAGACTGTACAGTCCCTTCTGTACTTTTTCAGACCACACAAGAGGAAAATGAAGACGAGGAAACTACTGTTTTGCACTGAATGCATAAAATCAGATCCCAAAGAGAAAAGCTATTGAATGTTAAAACTTTCTTAGCATCCTGCTCTTCCAGGCCTGGAGTTTCCACCAGGCAGATTTAGATTTGCATACAATAAAATTTCAGTGCATTTCTCCAAATGTTTTTTCAGGTAGCTTTACAGATTAACCATCACCTTACTGATGGAGAGCTTACCCTTGGAAGAAGATTCACAGCTAACCATTAAGGGTCCTATTTAACTGGCACAGTAACCTTAATTACTGTTACATAAAGCAAGCAAAGTAGCCACACAATTCAGTAGGAGAAAAGACAGAGGGCAGACAGACTTCAAGCCATTGGAGTCAAAGCTAGGAGGCACTTCCAGAGAGCCATAATGCGGGATGACAGACTTGCTCTTCTAAATTCCTTGCAGGGTGGTCTGACCCCGGCAGGCAGCCGTAACAGCTGGATCTGGGTTTTGAGACCCTCAATGACCCCCTACTTCAACAGCACAGGCTTCAGCCTACCTCCGCATCCCAGGGAAGCAGCTGTCCTCCCCATCTGGCAGCAGCTGCTGCTGAAAACACTCCTCCGGCACCTGCTGCAGTGATCCAGGCAGTTGTTGCACAGCAAAGCTGGAAGGACAACTGCTGCTCCCAACACAGAGAGCTAGGCTGTTACTGCTGCAAAAGCTGGGAGAGCAATAAACAGCTGTTGCTGACTCAAATACAGAGTCAGGCTACCGTTGCCCCCACAGACAGTGGGTGGCAGTTGTTGCACAGAAGCTAAGAGCAAATGTTATTTGGCAGCAAGGCGGAATTTCTCTCACCTGTGGCACCATTCCCCTTCTGGACAAGGCAAAATGCAGCAGTCAAAAGCCACCAGAAAAACCACGTTCAGCCTAGCTGCCAGTAGCTGGATATGGAGGACTTAGAAGTCTGCCTCTCAACATTTCTGTTGAAGAAAACTGTATTTCCTTTGACTACCAACAACAGCTATGTTTTCCCCAGAAAGCGACCATCTCTAAGCTAACCCAAAGCAGGCTTTAGCCTAGAACGTTTCACACAACAGGTTCAGGCCCATTAAAATCAGGCAGGCAGATGGCTGCGGATTACCCTGTGCACCAGTCTCCCCTATAAAAGTCAGCTGGGTAAAAAAAACCTCACTTCGTGCCTAACCTCCACATGCATTTTGCAGTTAACATCCTCTGCTGCAGCCTCCTGCAGTAATATAGACTAGATGCAAACACAGGTACCATGCTCAGTTCATATAACCAACAGGATAAAATTGGAGCCATAGCTCCAAGTACCCAGAACAGCGACAAATTCAGACAGCTGATCTTCAGGGCAGAGTCACACCAATTGTCAAATACATACATTTTCCCCCCTCGCTAGTATCTCATCCATCCGCCCCAGAACAAGACTAAGCTACTGTGATTCAGCCTGATGCCTAGTACTCAGCCACTGAAACAGCAGATACAGACTCTCCTGTGTTGGATTAAAAAGGAGAAAAGAACTTTCTGGCATCAGCATTTTGCTGCAACTGCAGCTCAGTCCATCTTTTTAATACTTGTACAAAGCTACAATGCCCAAAGAAACAAGAACATTAAGACATCAGAAGATTCGACAGGTGCAATCACCTAGAAAGAAAAGCTTTTAGCCTTTGGGATCACCTACAAAGCCCCAGGAAGCCAGCATTAATACACCTCCACCCACTGCAACTACACACACAGCACCCTAGGAAATGCTTACTTTTGAAGGCACCCAATAAATTTTTATCCCTAGATACAGCAGTGCAACTACAGCTACCTCTATTCCATAAAGATGAGGTTTAAAAGATAAATCAAAAATGCTGGCAAAGAACAAATATTGTTAAAATCAATTGACTATCCCTTTAGTAACTTACTCTTCTAAGGCCAAGACAGATGAGGAGCATGGAAAACATTTTTCAAGTACTGGCCACTAACCTGCTCAAAAGGATGGCTGAGTTATTCTAAGATTCCTGCGATTCTCCAAGTCAGCAGCTAAAAACCACACAAAACCAGCACTCAGAGCTGCTTTTAACAGCATATGAGACATAGTAAAAGATATTACTTATGTCAAATTACAACCAGACAGATCAGCTCACAGATGTGCTCCAGCCACCTCCCCTCCTAGGCAGCCCTCCACCGGACTTGCTTCACTTTGTCAGTGGCGGGACTGATACCAGACACAGTGCTCCTGGTAGCAGCGGCCTCACCAGCACAAGAATGTATTCCCTGTCTCCCAGCACACTAGTGCAACCCACTATGTGGCTACTACTTCTACTAGAAGAATCTTTAATTTGCTTTCTAAGCAGTCCCAATAAAAATCAGGTTTCTGCATATAGGATTTTAAATAACCCAACCCAGAGTTTCCTGTTTCTAGAGTGAAACGTAGTACCTTGCTTTCCTCTCCCATCCCTTACAAGGATATCAAATCAGTAATCAAAGATAATCATTAAACTTCTATACAGCAGAAAAGGCAGCTCCAAATTGTATCTACTAGAAGTCTACTCAAACCCAGAAAACTCTAGGACACTAATTCATAGAACATAGAATAGTTAGGGTTGGAAGGTCCTTAAGACTATCAAGTTCCAACCCCTCTGCCATGGGCAGGGACACCTCACACAATGACACATTGGTAAGACAGAAAATATTCTTGCAAATTTCCCGCATAAAATGCTGCAAAGGTAACTACTTCAAGGCAACTGAAACAAAGCATAACACTTTTTTCCCCAAAACCAGGTAAAGTCAAACCAATACACTCAGTCAAGCAAGGCTTTAGAACCGTATTATCAGATTTAGGATCCACGTGTAACTCCCCTCTGGGCTATCAAGACATTCAGCAAATTTGGACACTCACAACTGAGACTGTTGGTACCTCAGTTCTTGCATTCCCACAGTCCTGCATGTCTCAGGACCACCTCCACAGACTGCACCACCAGCTACATGCATGCCCTTCTGTGGCATCCCCTCTCATTCTCACCATGCAACAACCCTACTGCTATAATGAGACTGTTCTTATTATGAGTCATCCGTGGTTATTACATTAACTTTTACTTCTCTCCGTTTCAGACAAGCACTCTAAACAAATATCCAGGCATATCAACTGAGACATAAACCGAAAGGTCACCTACTGCAACCATCCAAAGGAAGATAAAAGAATGCTCCTCTGTTTTTACATAACTCAGTAGACCATCTGGTAAAAATCAAGCAGATTCACCAGCTGCTACCTTAACAAAAACAAGCTAATACACTTATCAGTATCAGAAATCGAGAAAAGGTTTAGGCAAATATGCCTGGTTCAAACTTTGCCCGATGCAATTGAACTCCTACCCCCAGCTATTTACAAGCTTCATCGTTCTACCATTTAAGCATCAACTTAGACAAAACACTGAAGTAAGGCAGCATTAGTCCTTTTCTACAGGAGGAATGGGGGAACAGAGGAAGAAACAGCATTTCTGAAGGTCACAGAAGACATTTCTACCTATTAGTTACCAAACAGACAAGCGTGACCTTTGCCCATGGTCTGAGATGACTGCAAGCCTTCAGCACAAAGCAAGCAGGCTGCAAAGTCTAAACTGGTAGCATGAGGCTCTAACCACTTCTTAGCAGAACTAGCTAACTTGGCACCACACTAACCACTTTCAAATGGTTTCCAGCAGACTTTGAACACTCTTGAGACTCTGGAGCAAATTCTGTTTCCAGAATACCACGAAGGCACATCCCTAGGAAGCCCATGAGCTGAGCCAAGACATGAACCCTAGCCTCGCACTAAACACAAAGGGCAGTGCTCAAACTGAATTAAAAACCAAACCAAACCAAAAGTCAGTACCCATATAATTAGTACCCTGGACTACTAAACTGTCTTTCCTGAGGAGTAAAGACAGTCTCTACCCAGAAACTACAAAAAGCTTTAGTTAGGATTGTCCCAAAGTTTCTGTATTTCAGTGAAGGTAAAAAACCCAAGTTATCCTGAATCACAGTTATTTAGCTCTCACAGTATCTTACACATTATCACATAAGAAGAAAAACTGATGAAAACCAAGAAAGAACTGCACAAGTCAGACAAACACTTTTGCTTACTGGATATCTACAGTCATCTCCTTTCTCCTCTTTGCCTCAAAAGAAGAACCTTAGAAACAACTAAAGAATAAATAAAAGCCACTTTCCAGATATGCAGACAAGGAAAGGTATTAATCCATACAAAAAATATTTTACTCCACATTCCATAAACCCTCAGGTTTTTTAGTAAAGAACAGGACCACAAAGAACAGACATACCCTTAAAAACCTAGGAATGGTATCCAAAATAGGGAAAGGAGAACACTCAATCCCAGCAGAGCACGGGTCATACCATAATGCAGGCCAACAAAACTGGACTGAAAAAAAAATCGTTTCTCTAAAGATATAAAAATTATACAAGCTTTTAAATGCATGAGGACAAGAAAGTCTGCCAGAGAGTCAGTGGGACCAAGCAAGAAGATAGGGAAGAAGTATTCAAAGAAGGTCAGAGCATATTAGAAAAGCTAAATGAATTCTGTGCTCTCATATTCACTACAGAGGAACTTGGGGACCATCCTATAACAAAGCTGCTCTTTACAGAGAGCCCTCTAATCTTAAAGTGTCAGCAGAGACATATAGAAAAAACCACCAGGACCAGATGATTGCCCCCAAATCTTAAGGGAATTTAAATATGAATTTTTCACAGCAGACTGCTCTTGACATCAACCTCACATTCCTATACTGCTGACATTAGCTTTCTGGTGGAATTTATTGGGGTGCAAGTCAGAAAGAGTTAAGATTTCTACAGACAAATTTATACACAACCCCACCTTATAACAACCCCATCATCAAGCTCTTAAAGTGCTGACTTCTAGAAACTAGGATGAGGCAAACCCATTCAAATTCTGTTTCTTTTGGTTCTCCCCTAAGGACTAACGACCGACCACTGCAGAGGAGACATTAGGCCAGCTGGCTCCTTGATCTGAGCTGATATGGCACCTTTGATATTTGCTCACACAAACAACCTGACCTTTAGAAATAAGAATAATAGAGGTGACTCAGTTTTAGAGTTCTTGTCTTTACAAATTGTTTCCTGCTACACGTAAAACATGAAACCTGTATAACATAACTCAAGGGCTAACGTACTCTGTTCTAGTTTCAAAACCTCTCCAAGAACTTAAGCTTTAATGAATTATCTCTTGAAAACATAACTACTCCTGCAGAACAAGGACCTGCACAACCAGTTAGACATACAAAACCAGTAGATGACTTTTTTGATAGATCAAACAACATGTAATGCATCCATTAGGGCTTTGGTTTCCTCTTCGAGCAGTTTGGTTCTACAGTTGCACATTATCTAGTCAACTCCAAAAAAATGGCTTAATTAGTAGGCATCAATCCAACCACAAAGCATGTCATTTCCTTTCATCCAAATGATGAGGGACAAGTAAAATGTTAGGCACTTCCCCAGGCTTTTTATTCTACTTCTTACAGGCAATAAAAGAAAGGACTCACCTCATGGCTGCCCCATATATGCACACTAACTTATCCATTGACTAGAAAAACATGAAATCCTATCAAAGACATGCCATGTATCCCTTTTAATAAGCTATTAACTCTTGCTTCAGACAGAGAAACACATGAAAACTAGGCTTGCAATGGTAATTGAACCATAACAACCACCCAAAGAGAGAAGGATATTCTACCCTTTCAGACTTCCCAACACCAATGCAATAATCTCAAGATGGGAAATACTCAGGACCCCTTAAGACATGTGTCAAATCACTCAAACCCTCATCCTATCCTCTCTCACACCTCCTTCCACACAAAAACATCAACTTGGTGTGTTTACTGCAAATTATCCTTGCTTACCAAGAAACATTGCCTACATTTTATTTTCAATGTGCCAAATAACTTTCACAGTAACTTCCAATTAAAGCATGCTCCTAGCATCTTCGAGTAGATACAATTAATAATTTCAATGTTACAATTAGCATCAGCTATCATGGCATTTGAAAAAGGATCCTACATCTACCACCTCTCAATCTGTTTCAGTGACCTACAAACCCAAATACCTATATGAATGGGCTGATGGAAATGGTGAAATGATTAATATGACGTGAAGAGTCTTTTCAAGGTAACTGAACTAAAGGAACAGCATAAACCTCTTTCTAAAGACAAACTGGTGCTCCAGTGGTAAATTATTTAGGTTCTTCTAGAAGGGCTGAAATGCACACAAATCATAGTATCCTCTTTATTCTCTATAAACATCTGACAGTATTTCTAATCAGCTATCTGTCCTTATATGGGAGAAATTAGCTGGCTTTTCCATGAACAGCTATCAGTGGAAATATCCCAGTTATCATGTATCGAAATGGCCATCACTTACTCCAGTTTCTTTCTGTAGTGGTAGGACAAGGGGCAACGGGTTAAAACTTACACAGAGAAAGTTTAGATAGGATATAAGGATGAAGTTCTTTACTGTGAGGGTGGTGAGGCACAGGAATGGGCTGCCTAAGGAAGTTGTGAGTACTCCATCACTAGTGGTGTTCAAGGCCAGGTTGGACAGAACCTTGGGTGGCACGGTTTAGTATGAGGTGTCCCTGCCCATGGCAGGGGGTTAGAACTGGATGATCTTAAGGTCCTCTCCAAACCTAACTATTCTATGATTCTATGTGCAACTCTGGAATCCACTTGAGCTTCAGTTTAAAGACCAGGAAGGCGACTAGTATATCAAACTAGCTTTGCTCTGATGAACAAGAGCTTTGGGATTACAGCCGAGCCAAAAAGCATCTTAGGAAATTAAACTCTTAATGCTTCAGAAACACATACAGAACAAATTAGTAGAAGCAATGGTCTTGGAAGCAGACAACCACAATCAAACTAACCAAACTAAAACTAAGCACACAGTATACTTTTATTGTGTCTCTTGACCCTAAGGCCATTTACAACAAACAAAACCAATTGTGTTGCAAAGCAAGAAGTCCAACTAACAGCTCCAATGCCATTACTGACCGTGCAACGCACAAAATTATAATGTGATAAAAAGCAAGAAGGATTAGAAGGAATCCTAATCAAATTGTAAATTAAGAGGTCTCATAGGTAGGAACTTCAACATCTTATAGTGTCTTAAAGTCCTCTTTTTTTACACTGAAAACCAGCTGTTAACAATTTAAAAATTTAGCTATGGATATGGTAATGTGTATCCATAAAAATGGGTCACGTGAAGCAATGCTGAGCATCCTAGCACCTAACTGTTAGAAACCTAGCAGAGTCCACTTCTACCTACAGATACACAGTATGAGGGCATGAAGAAACAAACCTGTCTATCCCAAACCCTGTTGTCTAATCTATGGAGCACTGGATCCTTCCAACTATTACAGTGAGAGCTGCAGAGATCAGTTCAGCTGTGTGCTCTAGGGGCACCCACTGCAATATTATCCTACAGAGAGAGCACACAGAAAATAGTTTGGTATGAGCAAGACTGAGGTTTAAACTCAGACAGATCTTGACACATCTAAAACCAGATTTTTAGATGTCTAGGAGACTCTGATGAAAATGCAGGCCTTCAAGAATGTTAAACATAAGTTGGAGGACACTTCCCAAAAATTAAACATCAATTGGAAGTCTCTTCAGCACCTATCTTTTGTTGAAGATCTTGTCCCAAGTGAATTGCCACCCACTTCACAGAAAGTCTGCAAAGAAATCAAAACCAGTCCTTCACGCTCCAATGCTTTCATGACAAAACACCTTTTATTTCAGAAATCAATGTTAAGGCCATCAACTTTACTATTTGTTCAAAAACCCCTTCGTGGATAGCTTACCCTTACAGAAAATGGCTGAAAGACTCTTTCCAGCCCCCAGCATAAGACACAGTCCAGGGCAAGAATCAAGCAAGGGTATTGACTCAAAGCTATTGCTGTATCTTTTTCACCCATCAAATTTACATACTGACAGTAACTTAAGTGACAAAAAAACCTAAGTCAGCACACACAGAAGAAAGAAAGGCTCCCTCAGCAGTCCCTCCAAAAAATAATACACATGTAAATTCTGTATACGGATGATTACACAGTGAACACCTGCACAGTGGCATAACAGATAATCCTGAAAAGGGCTGAAGCAGACAGGTGTTTTTCATAACCAAAAAGTCTTTAAAAAAGTATAAGTTATTTAACAGCACTGTATTAACTTCCAAGTGAAACAGATTCTCCAGTTTCTTTAATTTTAGCTATTCCAGAAGGAAAAAGAGTAGCTTGAATTATGGTCAAATCTTTAAAACAAAAAAGAAAGAAATACTAAGCTGATGTATCAATGCCATGGTTGATTTGATAACTAAAAACACAATTATGTGGCATGCTTTCTCACCTTTCTGTAACTGATGGCAATGAGGTTCTTCATTCCCAGCTCCCCCTTGCTCCTCCCACAAACCTCTGGTTTTATGAAACAGATTGACACAAAGGTGAAGTTTTAAGAGAGATATTTTTACATGCATGCGGGTGAATCATACCAAAGCAGCCTGGTACCCAGTGCAAAGGGTAAAAAAAAAAAATGCAAAAAGCAAAAATACATAACATTTTTTCACAATGAACATAGATGAAAGGCAGAGGGAAGGAAACTATTGGATATGTATTGTTTCAACAAAAGCAAGGATTTTTTTAGTTATGCCATTCTACTCCAAAGTCTTCCCAGCCAGACCTGAGCTACTGGGTGGGAAGACTTAGCTCAGAAGACTGAGCTGCTTCTTTATTTCGTCAATGGAAAATGTGAATTCTATGAAAAACCTCCTTCTGAAGCTCCACATGCCAGATATTCTTGTAATAAGTGGGCACCCAGGAGCAGGAAATTCCCACAGTACTCCAACCCTTAGGCTCCACATTTAGATTTGTTGGAAGGACAACCACATAGCATGAATAAAGTGGTCCTGTAGGTGGATATAACTTGTAGTGACAAAAAGATACTCTTGATAATTTTAGTTCCTATCCCAGGTGAGGCTGCTTTACAAAAGTAAAGCTGCTTGCATACAAAAATGTCAATATCTGACATTTCTGCCAATGTGCAAAGACTGGTTTTCATTTCTGAACATCCAAACTATGCCAATTTAACTAAGTTCAGTTAATTCAAATTTATAATTTAAAAAGCAAAAAAACAAGAAATATATATATTTTTATAACGAAAAATGGGACCCAAACTGCACAGATCATTATATCTTTGCATCTTGTAAGTACCTGGGTATCCCACTGAAGGCAGAAGAACATTTGGCAGCTAATCACAACAAACAAAAGGAGAACAGATGTTGACAAAAACTGGTAGGAATTTTATGCCCTTATTTTCCCCAACATGTTGCAGCATCACCCTGTTACCAGTTCACCTTTTAAAGAATTTCTGCTACAAACAGTAGCAGAAATTGCTGGGTGTTTTTCCTATATGCCAATGACACTTTGTGGAGAAATTCTGAATTGCATTTAGTGAAACAACTAAAACTTGTTTGTGAGCTCAACTCCACTACTTTAGCTACTTCCACTGAAAACAATCAGACTACTCATGTACAAAGTTAAGCTTCTGCATAATCTTTCCTAAGTGAGAGCCTAAGAAGGAAAAGTTAGACAGGTTGCTTACACAGCCCACAAGTATGAATACCTACTTTGTACTCCCTGGGTAGCATACAGTAACCTCATTAAAAAAGGACAGGGAAAGAAAATAATTACAAACCACACAGAATAGGCTTAAATTGTTTTGAGACATTAAGAAAAAAACATTTTGGTAGATCACTTACTGTGTTTTGCTCTATAGTTTAAATCTTTAATAAAATTATGCAGTGTTTGTATGCATACATATGTACATATACAAAATATTTTGGAAAGCGTTTCCTTTTAGTACCTCAGAGAAGCAACCTGTTATAACAATCAGAGCTAAAAGGAAAAACCAAACAGTACAAAATACTGCTCTCGTTGAAATCAATGGCTTTGAAAAATACCAAACAACCTCATGAGAGCTTCAAGAAAGCATCAGATATCAGTATAATCATGACTTCACTGAAGGCACAAGTTTCATAATGGGGGAAAAAAATCCTTTCAAGTGTTAAAAGTTCAGACATTGCTCTATCCTTCTTAAATGTAACTGGGGAAAGGCAAGAGCAAAATAGAAGTTTCCCTCCCAACTCAATTCAGCAACGATGAGATGAACATAACTGCAAAGAACAGCTTTTAGGTTTTCCAGTGTGCACAACATTCTTCAACAAGATACCTCATACAAATACAGCAGATAGCAGCAGAACTCTGAGAAAAACATTTATTAATTGAAAGGTACAGAAAATACAGAAGGGAAAACCATGCAGAATTACTTTGCACATAATGTTTTATTTTCCATTTTAAATTCTTAGTGAATGAGTTGCAAATTCCATCAAGTACTTAAAACACCCCAAATCCTTTGCCATTCTGCAAGATACAAGGCCTAATAATGCCTGACATTGTCCTTTGCTAATCTGAAGCTTCAGCAGCCTGACAATTAACAGGTCAGTGTTTCAGAATCAGGTAGAAACTCGATAGCAATTTTAAGAAGGAAAAAAAAGGGGAGTGAAACAAAAAAAAAGGAACATTGTCTGCTGAAATACAAGAAGAAAAGGTCTTGGTTCTTTTTAAATAAGTACTGTCACAGGATAAAATACTTCCTGGGTCTAGGTTCAAACACATTATGTCATCCTTGATCTACAACTGGTTTCTGTAACTCCACCGCCCTTCTGCAAGCTTGCAATACTACTTGTCTTCACAGTACAAACACTGCAGTTGCTGTTAGGCTTTTTTTAACTGGTTTCAAACTCAAGCACAAAAATACTGCAAAACAGCACTGACACTCAAAACTTGGGAAGCGGATACAGATTGAAATCTCTATTAAAACAAAAATAATCTTACATTCACCAGCCACTAACTTGGGATTCCTTAATTTAAAACTATTTCAGGGAACTCCAGAAAAGTGGGATTCCATAAAAGTTTGTCTCCACTAGTATAAGCACAGAATCGGGGTCCCCGGCTTCCTCTTACACCGAGTATTGTTACTGGAAGAACTACCCTTATGAAACCCCAGCCTTAGAATTGAGATGTCACACACAAAAGCACCTCCAAGCACAACAAAATGAAAGATCCTTACAGAAATCTTTGTTAAACATTTTAATAAGTATGGGTGTAAGGCACTCATGTACAAAAAGGGAAAAGACTCCCCTGCTATCAGCTGGGAACCCCGTGTGTTACGTCAGTGAGATATCAGATACCTTTTGTAAAGGGGAATTACATAATGTACACGACAGTCACCCTACCTGTAATTCCAAGGAAACATTCTTGTTAAGCACACACACAGAATGAACAAACGGATTATTTTAAACAAAATTAAACAGTCTCACTGCTAGCAGCTGAGAAACAGCCTTTTAAGAAGCTGAACACAGCAGTTTTAGAACTGAATCCAAGAATATCCAGCAGCTTATCCATGTAAGAACAACCACTGGAAATGGAAAAGGCTTATTAAAAAAAAAAGGGGGGAGAAAAAAAAAGCCCACCATGGATTAAAAAGTAAATATTTAAAAGACATATTCAAAGATAATCTGATACCCTTCCACACTGTTCTGTGCTCTCCCCATTATTTCAAATGCAGGCACCTTCCACCTTTTTGTTCTTAGAAAAAACATGTAAAAGCAGCAATATTAGGAAGCAATATACTGAACAGATTAACCAGGCTTCTGAACACATCACTTTTATTCAGATAAAAACTTTATTCTGGGAATGAGATTTAAAAGTTCAGAGTTAAATTATAACCCTTTTGCAGGGAGGAAGGAACATAACAAACAGCTTTTAGGGGCATATTCCTCCTTTCTACACAAACATGCTGTTGTTTGGAATGGGGGCGGGAAGAGTTTTACCGTCATTACAACAGTCATAGGCTGAGGCAACCGTGAAGTTATAATGGAAACACCTCTGCCCTGCTCTAATCTGTAGTAGCAGTAAGTGATTCATTACAAACACTGTGACAAATCATGAGGAGTGATGAGTTTGGTATCCTCCCTGGCATTTGCCTCTTCCAAGTGAGCTGGCTCACAGCTGTCCCAGGGCCTGGGGTGGTTGCAGAAGGGTTGAAACAAGCAAAAATGGGTGAAAAAAGCTTTTTTGTCTCCATTAAAAACCGAAACTCCTAAGTTAAAAGAAGACATTTTGTTCACGCACCTTGAGAGGAGAGGGCACACGTTCCCCATTTCTGACAAAACAAAAAAAGAAAGAAAGAGAGAAAGAGCAAGAGGCTGTGGAGGGTGGGCTTCACCCCCGCCACCCTGGACCTGCCCACAAAGAACCAGCAGCCCAGCAACGAGGAGAAAGAGAAAAGCAGCGAGAGGCCACGGCTGTGTGGCGGCGGCTTGAAATTTACCTGGAAATCAGCCAGTATCATTTCTCGGTCCATGTTGGACGCCATTGCAGCCAGCTGCGTCCCCGGCTCTGCTCTGACCCGCGCACCTGGAGCTGCTGCCGGAGAGGACGGGGCAGGGTGGGAGCTACGAGCTCATCGAGGCGCCCGGTTCCTCTGGGGCTCCCGCGGCGCTCCGGGGCTGCCCCAACTCAGCAGCACGGCGCGGAGGAGAAGGAGGGGAGGAGAGAGGCGATGGGTCCGGAGCCGGGAGCGGGCAGCGCTGCCTCAGCCGCTGGCCCGGGCGGCGGCAGCAGGACGAGGAGGAGGAGGCAGCGCCGCTCGCTCCCCGCCTCCACAGCGCCTGTCGCACATTTTGCCTGTCATTGAGGTCGCAAAGAGGCGCTTTGCGGCCGGCACGTGACCTCCCTCCTGTCAAGCGCTCGCGAAGCCGGGGAGGGGGGGGCGGGGCCG
>JANRGW010045315.1:0-41927 GCA_024733675.1 Psilopsiagon aymara | reverse complement strand
GCCGCAAGTCAAAAACACAGTGCTGCACCAACTACTAAGAAGGAGAAAAATGACTGCTACTGCTGAACCCATGACAATGGAAATGAAATGTAATGTTATGTACGTACTTCTTGCCATTGGTTGCAGAAGGAGACTATCATCTTCCCTTAGATTTAGCTGTTTAGTACCTGAATTGCTTCAGCAAGTAATCCAAAAGCAACAAGGATGATTTTAAGGAGCAGAGGCTGACAGCCGGCCAAGGGCTGTATCTTTTAGTATGAGACCTTTGCCATTGTCTTCTAATACAGCTTTTGTATAGTGTAAATATAAGGAATCTCTATACCAGCATTAGAAAACAGAGCTGTCTAAATAAACAAGGAACAAAATAAATTCTTTTGACCCTGACATACTTGTACAGCCCCCAGAGGCCATTTGAGTAAGTAAAACTGTCACCTGTGGATGTTAACTTTTCGCTTTCATTTTACTCATTAATCTTGGGTACTCCTAACAATAAGACATATTTACTGGGTATGCTAAGTCAGTTGTAGCCATTTATCTGTAGATTGCTGGCTTCTCTCCAGCTGCTGTAAAAAGTGATTAAAACATGTTACCATCACATAGCTGCTCGGTAGCTAAGACAGTCCAAGTCCTCCGCCAGGGTATGGACACCCAAATCAGCTAGGCTCAAAAGAGGCTTCATCGAGTTTCTACCAAATTCAGTCTGGCTGTGACATGTGGAAATACATCCGTGATGCTTCATGCTTCAACTCCAATCCCCATTTCTCTCTGTCCACTCTCTGCTAGAGGGGAACTTTTTTGGTCTTCCAAGACAACCAGTTAAGGAGCTTCTGTAGACTGAATGATCCTTAACAGTAATTTTTTTCAAATCTGGAAAAACTTTTAATTTGTCTTTTCATAATGAGAGATGATATTGCAATTAAATTTCACTCTCATTCCACAGATCTGGAGGCTTTGCTCATCATCTACGATCCTAAGGGCTGCCTCCTGGAGCTGCCACCAGGATGTGTTCAGTGTTTAATCCGTTCCCTGGGAGCTGCTGCTGTGAGATCAGAGATTTGAGGCTTCCATGGATCTTGGCTCCTGCCTCTTTGCAAAGTTCTGGTTGAATCAAAGCTTCACAACAGGGATGCTGAAGGCAGAAAGAAGCACTACGTAAATAGACGTTTTTAGCATTTCTGGATTGTCTCCTATGAATTCAGGAGCATAGACTCCTAGAGAGCTTTCAAAGAGGCGTAGCCACCTTAACAAAGAGGAATGCCTAAATCAACTAGATGAGTTAAAATTTCTAGATTTGCCGTTTTCATGATGTGAACCTGAGGATCTGGATCATTATTCTGGTAGAGAGAAAAATGAAATTTCCCCTTTGAGGTTAAAAAGAATGAAATATTATTTTAATATCAGAATTTTCTGTGAAAAGGGAATTTTAACTTTTGGGAAGTGTTACGGTAATTGCCTGTTTCATCAGCTTCTCAATGAGTTGTAAAGTGGCCAAGGAATGGCCTTTTTGATTGTGGTTTTGATGTTAAAAGTTCAGTTCACTTATTTTACTCTACCTTGGCTTGTATAAATTCAGTATTACTTTAGTTTCTGCTTTGACTTTACCTTCTTTCTAACTTTCAGCTAAGGGAGGATGTGCAGAAGAATCATAGTAGTTCAAGTGGAAGAAAAATGTGTGTGAATGTCTGAACACAGAAAGTATTAATTAATAATATGCATTATAAATGCACTTTTTTCCTAGAAGGCCGCAAAATTAGTTGGCTGAAGCAGATGATTTTTTATTTTGCAGTGGGAGTTATGAAGCAATGTAGATTTTAGTGCTCAAAGTACCACAGGATTAATTAAAATCCTAAAACCAGCAGGCTTTCAGGAAACAGAACCTGATCCTTGAAAAGAATGAATGGCTCCAAAGAGAGAATGCAATTTTAGTATGAGGTTGAAAAGGAATGGCTTAATCTTCTCTTAAAAAAAAGACTCAGTATCTCACAGGATTAGGCTCCTTATTCTTATTAAGGATATGCATCTTGAAGAGTGAATGTGAGTTGAGATATGGCAGGGATGGGAGCAGACAATATATTCATAGATCTGCTGAAAGGCATAAAGATTAGTTTAAAAATAATTTTGACAAAGTTCTAGTAATTAAGAAAAAGTTGAAATGTTCGTAATGTTTACAGAAACTTTTGGGTATGTTAAATTAAAGACACTTATTTTGCTGATTGAACCTCTTGATTATGCAAAGAAAAGCATCAGTGTATTTTATTCATTGAACTATTGAATGGGAGTCCAGCAAATGATTAAAATTAACAGGTCAGCATGAAATTTGTGTGAATGCAGAGGAGAGAACCCAGAGTGGCTAGTTGTCTAAATGCTGCATCTGTTTATCAAGGCGAATGGTGGAGCCCAATTTTTTCCATAATAGTCTTCCTAGTTGGGCTTCATTATAATTCATGTCCACTTTCCATCTTTATTGTGTTAGCTTAGAATTAAATGGAAGATGTATAACTGTTCTTTGTAACAATATACCATAGAATATATTGCTAGTTACCTTTCAAAAACATTGGTTTTCTATTCAGTGGTGGTGGTTTCCTGAACTAACAGGTAAAGTAGAATAGTAAGTTACATTTGCGTTAAAGACCTACCCAGATGTTTGCTGTAAGTTTGCTAACTTGAAAGCTGTTGAAGATATTGTAGTGACAAAAGAAACGTACAGAATAGAACTGAATGTGTGCTGCACTTGGCAGAAATCAGCAAAATGAAGTATAGTGTGAGCACAGTTCCCAATGCTTTCAGAGTAGACTGGTGCATTGGTAAATGAGAAATACGTAATGTCAGTCAGGAAGATGTGGTGAATTGCTGCTGACTTCATTTATATATCTTTTTCTGACAAGAATGGTAGAGCTCCTGTTTATGAAGAGTTTTTAACCCATTTCCTGCTGAATTAATGACAGATATATCTATTAGATAGCACAATACCTAGTGGCCACTGCTTTTGGTGGAATACAGATGGAACATTTGCAGCACAGCAGGGAGTAGGCTGGGCCTGCAGTGTAACAGTTATACTTTGCTGCAGGTTCTAATCCTTATTAGTAAGTATTTTTGAGTCCTAGCTCTCTTAGTTTCTCATTTATGACAATAGGCAGCTTTTCCATTTTTATTACACCTTGTGGTTGGCTAAGTCTTACATACATGATGTCAGTATCTCTCTCTGCCCTTTGTGTTCTGGGGTCTTCAATTAAACTTTTGCTTTGAATAATACCTGTATTTTGAATTAAAATGAAAGAGCACTGAATAGAAACTAAATGTTTCTGTACCATGTTTAAGTTGGTAATCTGAAACAGGCACTAAATTTTAAAAAACCTGACATAGTTTAATTGTTTTGTAACAAAAATGCTCATAGCTCCAAGACTTTTTAACAGCATAATGTCAAGACTGGATTCTCATCACAATTAAGCAAGTATGAAATAAGTTTCCTGACAGTGATATTGTGGGTAGAGAATTGAATATGGATTTTGAAGTTGAATCTTTCCACCCCTCACTTAAATTTCAAAGTAAAGTAATTTACCTAAGCCTGTTTCTATACCAGTTCTTAAGTCTGGATGGCTTACATTAAGTGCATGATCCATTTTTGAGTGACAGTAGGAATTCTATTTGGAAACTAGTCAAGTATGCCAGGCAAGTTTAAGATGTGGTTAGTACTTATATGACTCAAGTTGGAAGCCTTCTCTGAACATGCAGTACACCTTGACTCCTTTTTGAGTCACCACAGTATTCCTTCTTAGAGCAGGGAACTGCCTTTGTTTTAAAACCTATATATTGCTTTGAATAACAAACCACAGATTCTTGGTGTTAACAAGGGTAGATGGTGATGTATTGATTATTGGTTTGCCCTAATTAACTCCATGGTGTTAAACAACAGTAAAATAAACAGCAGTAAAATAACTCCTAAGTCTGTCTTTAAGAAAGAAAGTCATTGGATTCAGATACTGTAAAATGGTATTTTGCTCCTGCTGTGTATTTTCCACTATAATTCTTAGGAATCCATTCAAATTCGTCTTTGAACCTGAGATGCCACATTGGTAGGAAGTGGATAGGCATCTCTTGAGGCACAAGTCCTAAAGTGTCCCCGTTGCCCTAGAGGGATTTTGTAGCTGCAGAAACGGTCTTCTAAGACACAAGAGGAAGGGATGTGTGATGCTCTGAGATGCAGAGCTTTGTCTGGCCTTACCTTTTGCATGGTCTGGTATGACACCTTGATGCAGACCCATTGCAAAACCCAGCAGCCATGCAGGAGAAAGAAGACCAAATTTGTTTCAGTAAATTCACCCCTTTCATTGGTCAGAATGTTTAACTTCTGAGGAAACAGGAAGACTTAAATGTGGCTGTGGAGCTGCCTTAGCTTGGGTAATCTTGATGAGATGCTTTTGTAGGCAAAGCAGTAAACCTACTTTTGTTAAGGCACTTTGCATGGACATTGTGCCTTCATCAGTATTTAATCTTCATTATCCAGCTGTATCATGTATGCATATATATATGTGTATGTATGTTTATATACATGCAATTTGTATGTTAAGGAAGTTTATGTTAATGTTCCTTAACCAAGAGCTCAGAAAAGGCTTACCCACAGCTTATCTACAATCTATTTAATGGTTGTGTTATTTTCAGATGTGTTTTTATTTCTCTCCAATTTCTACTTTTTTCCCTACCTTTGCAAATCCTGTCTTTATAAATCATCTAGGAAAGTGCAACACTATCACTGTATCAGTTTAGCTCAGCTGAAATCCCTTGTACTATACATGGGGACAAGAATCACTCAGAGCTGATCCTTTCAGGTATGCATTACTCCTGGAACAAACTTAATGATGTAAGGGTTCATTAGGAAGAGGTAAAGTAATTAGGAATAGAATTTTCCGTGACTTGCAAAGGAAGTTTCCAGGCTTTCTCATTTGCTTTTTACAGATTCAGAATTGGTAAAGAAACAAAATAATTTTCTGAGCGGGAATATTGCGCTTCTCTGAAAAATAATGACCGTGTGGATTATATTGTTATACAATCTGTGTTTTATTAAGGGTAAAAATAATACAGTGTAATTGTGTAGCTCATTTGGAATAGAAACCACAAAATTATTTGCAAATGTGACTGTTCAGCAAAATGGAAAATTAAGGACAGAGAGGTTAAAGACCTGAATTTTATGAGCGTGGAGTGTTTAGAGTTCCTCTTGAAGTCATGGTGAGTTGCAAGTGCTCAGCTTCTCTGAAACTCAAACTTGTCAAGTAACTAGCTAACCTGAGAGTTGAATTCACATCTCTTTGCTCTCATGTCTATGCTCAATCCCTTATGTGTATGTTCCAGTATATATTTAATTACTAAAGTAACTACAAATCCACATGGTAATTGGTTTTAGTTCTCTTTGATGCAGATAGCACAGAATTATGGGTAGGTGGGTAGGTGCCAAGTGTCTTGGGAGGTCATGGACCGTCTTGTGGGGCTATCACCATGGCAACACCATTTCCAAGTAGTGGGTTCACAAAGGAGATGGAGAAAGAGAACTCTTAGCATTATGCAGGCTGTCAATATCTGCTCAAACACAGGGAATACAGATGGAATGCTTCTTAATAATGTTATTATTGTATTGTCTTAGCATAATAATGATGAAATAAAAATTATTGATTAACAGCTGAAAGCTAGAAGTCAAAGTTGTCTCTGCCGTGTGCTGATTTGCTTTGTAGTTGCTATTCTGTCTGTCCTGTGACTGCTGCAGTTCAGCTGCACAGCTAAAGAAACTAAAATTGGGAAAGTGTTGTCTTTGTGATTTCATTTGTATTTTGATACTGAGCAAATGGCCAAGTCTTCAAATGGCCACTTAGTTCCCCCTGTGAAGGTTAACTGTGTTTAGAGATCAACAGGAACTTTTTGACAAAGTCTTGGTCTTTAAAAGCACCGGTTTACTGAAGCCCAAATATGTACATGCTTTTATAAACTTCTTAGAGCAAAATGCAAGCATGAGAACCTTCTGAGGTTTTTGATTTCCAGAAAGCTGTGCTAGACCCACTGCCTCCAAGTCAGTGATTTCCAGACTTCCAGCCTGCTTCCTGCCAGCTGGGAGGTGGGGATCTGTGAGAGGCTGAGCTCCAGGAAGGGCTCCTGTCGATTCAGCTCTGGCTTTGGAGCAGGAAGCTCCAAATTCCCCCTCTGACAGGAGGCTCGGGGTTCCCAGGTTACTAATGGTGCAACTGTAGAGCTGGAGGACTTGTAAAGCATCGATGCTCCTGCCTGGGATGATAGTTCCCAGATCTGCTGTGTTCCTGCTCTTTGGACAAGGGTGCTGACCAACCCGGTGGCCTTTCCTGTCATTCAGATCCTGTGGTTTGATTGGAATAAACAGTATATTTTCTCCTCCCCTGAGGAGTTTCAAAAAGTCTAGTTTCCATTTTGCATCAGAATAGATTGTGTCAGGGGTCTGCATGCAGATCTCCCATTTTCCTCTAAGTGAGGTTTCTTTGTTCTGCCTTCTGCACTACCTGTCTGCTCTGAGGGAAAGGAAGATGGGGGTGGAAATGAGGAGAGCAACAGCTTCATCTTTGTAAGTGGGGAACTCCTGTATCACAGTGAAATGCAGCTCTAAAAAGAAATAAAACGAGGAAATGGGCAAATAGGGTAGAATCTCAGATTTGGAGATTCCCCATGCTGGACAACAAGCGCAAACCCCAGCCATGAAGTATAAGAATAAACTGTCACTGCAGAACACGTGCTGACTGCGGAACATGTGCTGACCTTTCCCTTTCCTTATTTTTTCATGTAAGGCTACTGTTGTCAATCTGCAATGGGTAACTTTTATTACTGTAAATCTAAATTATGGCCATAATATTTCCTTCATTTTGCTTCTGCTGCTTTTGATTTCAGTCTTTTGTAGGGAGCTCTCTTTATATTGCTAGAGAATAGCCAAGAATTGTTTATCTCTAATCCCTTATAAAGATAATGCGTAGTTTTAAAGTGCACTGTATTTAGAGGTATTTAGACCAATGATTATCTACACATTAAAGTAGTAAGAGAGGAAAATTATGAGATAAGCACTGCAGGAGGTATATAAATGGATGCTTAAAGGCTTTTAAATGATCCTTCTTCCTTTCATATTCATATTTCTTGTCATATTATAAGTTACAGCTAGCAAAACAGTTACCACAGAATGCTTTGGCAAGAGTTAAATCCATCTAACCCTCTGAACCCTCTGACCCAGCCATCTAAACTAGTAACTGTAAGTCCTTAGAAAGCGTATTTGGCAGGGTAAGACTTCATTGTTTCTTTTTGCTTCCATGCACAAAGCTGTCAGTTCTCTATTTGTCCTTCTGTCTGTCATATGTTTTGTGAAATTTAACTGATATAAAGCAAATGGTGCAGGATTTATATATATATGTGTATATATATTAGTTAAAGCCTGCAGTATCAAATATAACTGCATGCTCTAATCCTGGATATAATGTGTGTCCTGTGAATTGGAATGTGCATGTGTTGGAGATAATGTCGCTGTTAGTCTCATCCAGTTTGTGGGAAAGCAGATAGTTGCTCTTTGAAATGCCTGATATAGATACTGTATTTTGAAAAGAACCCCACATGAGTTTACAGAATCATAAATAGGACAAGAAAGGACTGCAAGGCTTTATCTACCCTGCCTCTTGGGTATGACGCAGGACCAAATATGCTTACTCCGGTTTCGACAGGTATTTGTCCAGTGTGCTCTGGACACAGGAGTGGTAATTCTGTAATGCCTTCATGCAGCTTGTCTCTTTGCCTGACTATCATTGCCACTAGAAAGTTGTATTTTCTCTCAGGACTTTCCTGCTTGTCTCCTGCTGCTTTTTCAGCCATTACTTCCCTTTCCATTCTCAGAGTGGATACAACTGCCTTTTATATATTTGAAGACTTATCCTGCCTGCCCTCAGTCTGTGTCTTGATTTTTCTCAGTCTTTTCATCAGGTTTTCTAGATCTAATCATTCTTGCTATTTGCTTCTAGCTTTCACAAGGTCTGCATTTTTCCTCAAGTACCGTGCTCTGAACTGTGCAATGCTGCAGTGTATCTCATAGATGCTCTTCTGCTTTTATATGTTCCAGGTAGTGTAAAACTGTTGGCAGCCGGAGACAGGAAAGAGAGTTTTTTAAAGGTCAAATGTCTTTCACCTTTCTTAAACGAATGGTCCACCAGACAGCATTGGGCTAATCGCATGAGTAAGACATGGAGGATTCTGACTTCAATAAATGCTATCATTTTATGTCATCTCAACTTTTTAAAATACATCAAGGGAGTTTTAATGCATTTTCCTATCTGATTTTAATTTAATATAGTTTCACATCTGGCTAAGTAGAGATAAGTATGCTGGTTATTTCAAAGTTTACAAATTTGCTGGGTCAGTATTTTGCAGCCAGGGTTTCATAACAGTCATCATAACACCAGAGCTCTAGCAAAGTGGAATATGCAACTGTAACCCATGGAGAATCATATTAGTATTTCTGCATTGCTAATTCTGACAATGGTACCATACTTCAGTTTGATAAGAATTTCATTAATGCAGCATGGGCCTGTGGCCTAGTTTCACATTGCTTTAATATTAATGACAACATGCCTAAGACTAGATCACATTTAAATGCCAGTAGAATTGGTGGGTGGACCAAGAGGAGAATAAATAATTCACAGGCAAACAAGTGCATTAATGATTTTCTGTAAGACTTTTAACTTTAGAGAATGGCACTTGTATACCTGACAAGAAGCACTAAATATACCTGGCAGGAGAAAACTGCAGTATGGCTAATTTTTTTTGCCACTCTACAGGAGTAACAGATGTTTATCTAGGTTTCTTATGTAAAGGAATAATTTAAATCTAAACTCAAACTGTAAATATCAAAGATATTTTAAACAAAATAGGCTTTTTTTATCAATCGAGGGAAAGGTCACCTATAAATATTTCATTAACCAAATTCATTAATTTCAGTTACACATTGATTGCATTTAATCCAATCACTCTTTCTCTCAGCTACAATTAAAATATAAAATGGGCTGAATCCACTCTGGGATATTCGAAGCTGACAATTAATAATGTAATATTTCAAATTAATTTTACTGCGCAGTGTTCCTGTTTATATGATATACATTGACATTAATAAGGACAGGTCAATTTAATTCCTGTTCAACCTTGCTAGACTTGTAAAGATCTGTTTGTTCTGAATATGAAATTTGGCCCAGTTTTCTTCCCATGTCTCTGATGTAATGCTATACAATAAGCAAAGAGAAAAGCAGAAGAGTGATACAAAGATTTTCTGTGCTGGAATATCTTAACAGAGAAGATGAAATACTGAAGACCTGTGAAGAAAAGACATGACAGACTTCTTTCTTGTACTCTCCCCATTCCCTCTAACTGTGTTTTTTGTCTGAATGAGTTATTAGTTTCTCTGTGAGTTTCCTTCATCTGAGTGACACACTGCATGTATAAGATACCAGGAATGTGAGGCAAAATGTAGGATTAGCCTATTGAAAATATACGTTTGTGTTCAGGGTTTTTTTTCCATGTTCAGATTTCATGTTTAGATTTTCTCAGCCTGACTGTCTCATGTAGCTGTCACTGAACTGTCACTTACCATTGCCTGAATAAGTGTTTTAATTAACTCTATGTGCCCAAGGAAGTAAAAATTTCAAATATTACAGTTTTAAGAGGGCCAGCTCTGGATATCCCTGAAGTGTTCAGCTGAGAGCTGGGGGGAGACTGTGCTAGAAGCCATCTCAAATACTTTTAAAAAAGAAAGAAGTTATTACAGTTCAAAGATACTAGTTGTATTATGTATTTTCTTCATGTGTTGATAAAAACTGTATTGCACAGTCACTGGGATTATGAAAAGTGTGGTGGAAAAAGTACCGAAGTGGTTGGGTCTCTCTGTTGATTTAAGATTAGACCTTTAATAAGAATGCTGTGTTCTGTTGTGGAGGAAACACTGGTCTCACTCTCTGAAATGCCAGTTATGGTGAACTGTCACTGAGGGATGCAGTCCTCAGGTGAATGGAGCTCCATGAGTATGTTGTGGCACTGATTCCTGAGAGGATTAAGATGTATATAATTACTTATGTACTGTGTGTGAACAGCATCAGGCTTCCATTGCCAAGGTGACATTCGTGCTGAATGTCCTTTAATGTGCTGATGTACTCCTGAGAGAAGATGCACCTCAGCTTTTTGTTCCAGCGTTGTAACTTACTGAGTTAGCACTAGCAGTGGGGTAAAGGTTTCCTGGTCTTTCTGGGGACTGTCACAGTACTCCAGATGGCGCTATTGGGACTGGACATGAAGCAGAGGGAAGATGGTCAGGATGGGCACTGCGCTCTGCCACTTGGATTTGCCCATTTCAGGCAGGAAACAGATGGACTTCATAAACTCCTCACAGAGTTGTTAGGGAGATTCTCTTCAGTGTCATTCCCACCTTTATTCTGATGTTTCCCCATCATTTTTTAAAATGAAGCCTTCACTGTCTTTTCAGCGACTGGCTTTGATAGAAGCATTTAAGTTTGCCAGCAGCGTGGTCTGTAAAGACCTGTTGGGTAGGTCTGAAGCTGTAAGTTGCAAGTGTCTTCCTGTACTCAGTGACTTGTCTTGCTACGTTCAGAAATATCTGTAGAGAATGAAACCAGTTCCAGGGGTCTCTTACTGTAGCAAGATTGGTATAAACTTATGTGCTGATTATGACAATAATTTCTCATTAGAATGTTGATTTTTTTCAGTCTTTCTGAAATAGAAAAAGGGCCAGGAGTGATGCAGAGGAATAAAACCTCCCAGTAGCAGTCAATTCAGTCACATAAATACCTGAACAACTCTATACTAGTGTTGCACATATACAGTCAGCAAAGTGTAACAAGTAAACACATAGTATACTGTGAGAAGTAAATTAGATTAAAAAAAATCAAGTTTAATATTTCAGAATGAGATTAGTTCAGAGAAGAAGACCTTTAAACATGATTAGAAGCTAGCTGCTGTGGGTTATTTACTTGATTTGGGATCTTGAGAAGAGGAGAATGTGATATTAATCTTTAATATAATTTAAATGTTGGGGTGGAGTTTGAGTGGTTATAGCAGTGCTGATTGTGCTGAAGAGTGTGGAAAACAGGGTGTTATCCAATATGTAAGTCTAAACCCATGCTTGGCATAGGTTACAACCTCTGCAATTATTTTTATGAAATACTTGCATAAAAGGAAGCTGAGTTGAAAGACTCAGTCATTAGTCTACTGCTGCAGTAGCTGATCTCTTCCTACAGTTATTTCATCATGTTGAAAGGTTTTCAATGTGTATTCTCATTGGTTTATAAAAATCTTTTTATTTAAATGCTTACTGGAAAGTAAAAGTGTGATAAGGTCTCAATTATATGTTTTAGGTCCAGAAGACTGATCTCTATACAGTGTGTTTGTTTCCAAACATTAATGTAATGTTTGCCCTTAGTTTGGACATCAGCACTTGAGATAATTGGAACTGTTAACTATTTCATCTAGAAGCATAGATTTAAAACTAATTACTCTTGGTAGGAAGGTTATTCCTTTGATGACCATGATAAAAAAAACGTTTCCTTCACTGAGTTGAGGATTTTGTTTCTTGTGTGGTTGAAGACTACAGCTTCAGAAAAGGAGAAGCTCAACCCTGCCAAAACATAGGTATTTGTTGATAGCCTGACGTGATTTATGAACTGACAGAATCTTACATCAAAGGCCTGGAATTATGATCAGGCTTCAGCTGTATCAAATTACAGAACTAAGATGTATACAGTTCATCTGCAGTTGTACATATAGAATTACTTAAGTGCACAGTTTAATTATATGTAATGGACAATTAGTCTTTTGAAATCTCTTTGAAATGAGAGTGAAAAATACAGCCTGACAGAAATACCCTTTAAGCTGAGTTTCTTACTGCCCAGGATGCCACATCCAGCTCAGTACGTTTCTGAATTTAAGTCATTATTCAAATCCCACATATTTAGTTTTTAATCTAGGATACATCTTCAACTGAACATAGAAATTTCTGAGAAGTTTACTGGTGCTTTGCTAAAGTATTGGCATAATAAATAGGTATGCCTCCTTCTTCCTCACCTAAAGGGCTCAAAGAAAAGCATCAAGGTTGAGGATGGTGAATCCAAGAACACTGACTGTGAGAAGTTCCTGATACTAAGCATGTGAGAGATCCACACATTTTAAAGGTTGTAGTCTTAGAGTGCAGTGGGTTGTTCAGCTTGTTCTTAATACTGAATATCTCTTTTACGTATAAAAGGCTCTTAACTGTTTCACTGCGGCACAGTTTCTAGCCTGTTGTTTAGACTACTCTTGGGGAAACAGTCTCTTTGAAGCCCAGTAGACAGAAGGGGTTGTTGACTGTGCTGCTTGTAAATTAAACAACTTTTCCTGTTCTGGATACAGTTTTGGGTCAAATCATGTCGACCGGTATATTTCTGAGAGCAGGACCCAATGAAGGATCTCTAGAAGGTGTGGTAAAGCACAGTGTACATTAAGGAACTGTATTGGAGGACTGGGGAGGGGTTATAAATAAAGAACCTTTGGGCACAGGCCACACAAAACTGTTACGTGCTGACAAAATACTGGGGGATGTTTATCCCAGAGCCGAGCTTTAGCCACCAGAGGAATTCTGCTAGCAAAAACTTAGATGATAAGCAGGTGGTCACAGTATCTTGCACACAGATTTCAACACCCAAGTTTTGTAAAGGAACAGAAGAGTTCTGTTTATGTTATTCATTCATCAGGTTTCTGTTCCTGGTTTTGATCAAGCAGTGCTGGGTGAAGTGTCAAAGGTAGAAATATGTGTAAGGCGCAGACCCTGGGAGGCTGAGGATCACATTTCGGATGAGTAACCAGTACGGGTTTGAGGGTGTTGTTTAGACAGACAATAGACCTTCTGGTAATGATCTTCTGAAGGGATACAGGAGCAAGACTGAGGAAAGCCACTCTTCTGTTATAAGCTGCATAACTCTGTGGCAAGTGATGTGTCCTTGGATCTGAAATTCATCAGTGGTGCATGCTCAGGAGGAGGGAGATTTGGAGTTGTAGACCCACAGTATGTGTGTGCTGAGGCTGAAAGCAGAAATAGCTTGGATAGAGGAGTGATGTTTTTGTAGCCTTGATCAGCACAATTTCTTTTGATCCACACTACAGAATTTTGCTTGTTTAAGGAGCTGCAAGGTTAGAGCTTTATTTGTAGAGTCTAGTGGTTGATATTCTGGGTGGCTGTTGAAATACAAGAGGTAGTAAAAGGCAGTTTCTTATTCAAAGTCCTGGTTAAGCAAGACCATACTTTGTTTCCATTGTTAAAATATTTTGTTTGGTGCTTTCTCAGTGGAGAAACTAAGCATTTTAATTTGAGTTTGACTGGGTGATCAGCACTCTATTACTTTTCCTCATCACTAACACCGTAGCTCTCTTCAGTAGCCAACACAGTTAATGTTTGTCATATATTCCATCAGTAATTTCTTCATCTTCACCCAGTGAAACAGGGTCAGGAGTATCTTTCAGTCATTTCACTATCTGCAGCGACTGAAACTTACTAAAGTTTTTATTTAGGTTCCTTAAGAGGTACACATTATATATGTGTAATGTCAAAGAACTATTCAGAAAGTTCATGCCCAAATTTCCAGTCACATTCCCAGTCTAGATGAGTTTTGTCTCTTCAACTTTCTGTTGTGCCACAGCAGATGATGTCGTTAAACACAATTGTTATCTTACAGTGATACAAGTTCTTGAAGGGCCGAGATCTTTCTTATACCTGATTTGAAATTTCATGGAAAGCAGTAACAGTCAACAAGAAAAGGGCTTGATTAGCTCATAGTAATGGATTCTTCAGAGGAGATGTATTGTAGTGATCTCTAATATTAGGCAATTCCTAAAGCACTGAGAGCTGTGTGTCCATCTCCATCCCATCACCATGGTCCAGACAAGGTACGATGAAAAAGTGAGCAATACGAGTCATTTTAGGAATTATCCATGTTACGGTGGCAAATCCTGCATTTCTAGGAAAAATGAAAAATATTATTTGCTGCGACATGTGAAGTTAGTTTCAGGCAAGAAACCGGGAGTAAATAGATGAAGAGCTGGGTATCTGGAAGTGTAACCAAAAGAAGCTGTACTGTTTCTGCTCTTTCTCCTGAACATAGCAGTCTTGTTTGGTGTAATCTGAGTAAAGAAGTTTTAGAACTTTTTCTGCTTTCAAATCCTTTACACTCATATTTTTCAGAGAAGTTCTGTAATTGTATTCTTTTTTCGAAGGAGCCAGTACTAAATTGGAGAGCGTCGCTCCCCAAGCTGTTTTATATTTCTGAATGGAGTATTTAAAATACTCCACAGAATTTGAATAAAGCACCTCTTGTATACATTGAGGTTCTTACAAAAGAAAAGTGGAAATTCTCATGGTGCTAGTGTTGGAAGCCTACTTCTGAAATTATGTTAGTAACTTCTAGACAGCTACGTAGATAATGCTTATTGGTTTATATATTATTGACTATCTGAAAATAAAAATATGGTTTTTATTTTTAAATGCATCTGTAAAAACAATGGACAGTGTTTGTTGGAGGACATCGCATATTATACTTAGTATCATTCTCTACTCTTATCAGGAAGAAACTGAATGCAGGTTCAGTGGGATTTAGTGTCTGGTCAGTATTACTTTGACGGAGGGATTCAGGCATCATGTTCTCCGCTGACTGCATTAAGTCGTTTTTTCCATCCTATTTAATAAGTAGAAGATGAGAATAAAAGTAGGTTGAACCACCTGCAGTGAGAGCAGCAGCCCCTTAATTATACTTGTGTCAGCCCCAGAACTTACATTGGGTGAGCATAAGGAAAGGAAATTCATAGGAATTTGTATATGGTACAAAATAAGCAGCAATGTGGAATTCAATAAAACAAAACTAAATACATTTCTTTTACTAGAAATGACATTTACTGAGAATGAATGTAAACTTCTCTACCTGTGACTCAGGTTAATATTAGGTGGTGATACAAACATGTGCTGGCCAGTTAGAGAAAATCAGCAGCAGTGGTAGTCTCCATGGTGACAGAGGAGCTAACAGACCAACTATTTAAGAAGAAGAATAATGCTTTTTTGTTACTTTTGAAAGAAAGGAATGTCTCTATGACAGTTTGAACAGCTTCAAATCTCTATATATTCACCTTTAGAGAACTAAGCATGTGGGACAGCAGTACTCTTAGTTCTTCTTTTCTTTTCGTTCCTACATCCCTTCCTCCTCCACGTTTTTAATCAAGACCCTGTCTGGCAGCCTGCTCAGAGCATTTGCAGAACACAATTCACTATTAGGTTTTAGATCATCAATTAAAAGATTTGAAATGGTTCCTACTTTGGGGAGGAAGTACTCTGGGAAAAAAAAAACAAAACAACAAACCCAAACAAAAAAATAGGCTGTAATCATGCTTGTGGAAAAAGTGAGAGATCTTAGCCAGAGCTTTCAGACTAGGGAACCTAAAAATAGCTGCTTAAATCCATCATAAAGCATGTTAAATATTTGAAAGCATTTTTGTCATGACCTAATACACCATGCTTTCTGCCTTCCCAGAAGTGCTTTGCTAGAAGGAAGGAAGTGAAGTGGAAAACCTGTGTGCACAGCTGTTAGTACACCAGTATTTTTACCTTCTCAGTCCAGTTCTGGCAAGGAAGAGAAACATTTTTAGTGGATGTTTCGTAGCCTCACCTAGAAAAACCTCCTGGAAACCATTTCCAAACACCTCAAGTACAAAGTGATTGGGAAATAGTCAGCATGGATTTACAAAGGGAAAATAATGCTTAGCTAACCTAATAGCCTTCTGCAATGAGATGACTGCCTTGGTGGACCAGGGAAGAGCAGGTAATGTTGTTTACTTTGACATGAATAATGGTTTTGACACTTTCTCCCATAATATTCTCATAGACAAGCTGATGAAAAATAAACTGTGATCTGCACTGAAAACTGGGTAAATGGCTGGGCCCAGGAACTTGTAAACAGTGGCACAAAATCCAGTTGAAGACAAGTCACTGGTGTAATTGGGCTACTGACAGGGGTCAGTACTGGTTCCAGGCTGTTTAACATCTTCATTAATGATCTGGACACTGGGACATAGCGTGCCCTCAGGAAGTTCACGGATGATGCAAAACTGGAAGGAGTGGCTGATGCATGAGAAGAAATAAATATCTTGCCCTCCGGAAGGACCCTGACTGGCTGGAGAACTGGGCAGAGAGTAATCTGATGAAGTTGAACAAGGGAAAATACCTAGTCTTGCATCTGGGGAGGAATAATCCTAGGGACTAACATATGCTGAGGGGCTGACTGGCTGGAAAGTGACTTTGCAAAGAACACTGGGATCCTGGTAGACAATAAGCAGACCATGAGCCTGCAATGACCCCTTTCAGCAAAAGAAGGCCAACAGTACTCTGGTCTGCGTGGGAAAGACAATTGCCAGGAGGTTGAGATGATCTTTACACAGAACTGGTGAGGCCACATCTTGAGTGTCGAGTCCAGCTCTTGGCTCCCTGGTAAAAGAAAGATGTGGATTTACTGGAGCAAGTGCTAGCTTTACTAGGACGATGCAGTGACTGGAGCATCTGCCCCATGAGAACAGGCTGACAGATCTGAACCTGTTCAGTCTGGAGAAGAGAAGGCTAAGGAGGGATCTCATCAATGTGAATAAATGTATAATTGGAAGGAATGAAAATGAGGGAACAAAGTTTTTCTCAGTAGAGCCCACTGACAGGACATATGTAATGGGCACAAATTTTAAAAATAGGAAATTACATTTGAACTCAAGACTTTTTTTTTTTTTTTTTATTGTAAGGATGGTCAAATGCTAATACACATTATGCAGAGAAATTGTGGAGTCTCCATCTGGAGACAGGGGTTTTCTATTACTTGTCTTTCAGCTTTCCTTTGCTCTGCATGTCTGTGATGCATAAAATATGTTTTGATGGAGCCTTTAAACCTTTACAAAGTATTTTGGACATGTCTCGGTAGTGAACTCCCTCCTACTTATCCGGTCACATTTCCGGTGCACAGGGTAATACTAGGGTTGTTACTTCATTGCAAAATCCATGACTGGGTGGTGCCACATGAACTGTTAATGACGCAGCTTCATCCTGTTCCCACGTATTTGCACAAATTACATTTGAGCAGAGCATCATTTCTGGCTGGTGGATTCATAGCCTCTGCCATATGACAGTGGTGCAGTCCTGGAAATTAGATGATGAAGGGCAGGTCTGGCTCTAAATAGAGTCAAATTAGGCATAGTGCTTATGGTGGAAAAAAGCAGAGGGACCACGTTATCTAGATGGGATCCCTGAAAAGTCAGATTGTCATCTCGTGCTACCATTGCTTGAATGAGGTGTTACCTTTTGCTGAAGTAGGGAATCAATCTTTACAGAGGTTGCTTGTCTTATCCTTTAAGTTTCTGCTGCTTCTTGCTTTTCTCCTTTTCTTAGAGCCATTTACCTAAAAGGAGTGACCCAGTCCTTGCCCAGATTGTGAGGCATCTCCTTTCATGGTAAAGCTTCTGTTATCTCAGAAGACTTTAGCTGGATTTTGGTAAAAGGAAAGCAGAATTCTTTTGTATCTTAATCTTGCTGTCTGTGACAATGTCACTATTTGTCATATTAATAGCAAAGACAAATCATTGTAGCTTCAAAATACTTACATCTTTACTGCTCTAACCTTGCTGGAAATCTCTGTTGGATTATAAAGACCAGATTTAGAGATGCTGGCCTCAAATACGTCAAGAAAATGTCATTATGAATGCAGTTTTCACAACTTTACTTATTCTCCCTGCTGCTAGGTATGAAAGATGACCAAGGCACGAATTTATATCAGTTCAGAGACATACTCTGGCATGGCTATCTAGCAGAATAAATTCATAGCATAGGTTCATACTTGCATATTTTCATTCATGTGTTTACAGATGCTTGATTAATTTCCTAATTGTTTTCTTACAGATTTCTGTTCCTTCCACTATTGTGGCAAAAGCCTTTTATCAGTGCACCATTTATCTTAGGACCATTATTGCCTCAAACTGTGAGTGTTACTAGAGCTAAGATTGTCTTTCCACAGCTAGTAATGAACAACTTAGATGTTTCCCCCTGTTAACTTGTATGCTGGTTAGGAGTAATTGTCAGTATGTAAAAGCTAAGTGTTGAGGTCTGAACACTGCCTAGCCAGTCAGTTATGTAGATGCTTTGTCTATTAGTTGAGTTAAGCACTGGTGAAATCATTAGCATGTTCTGGTTTATGGTCTAGCCAGGAGATGGCTCTGCCTAGCCAAGCCTAAGGGGTATTTGTGTTTTTCGAGTGATCTTGCGGTCAGCACGTAGTCTTGGGAGAGGGTTATGAAAACTTAATATTGTAATTAAATAGCACATTCATGAATCATGGATAGTCTTCAGGAAAGTGTGACTACAAAAAGAAATTTGTTAATAAATTGTTTAGAAGATAATTTTATTTTTTGTTTTCATTTTTATGGTTTTAAAAGTTGATTTAAGATGACAGGTTATGCAGTAGCATTGTGTGGAGAGTGTAATATCCTGCAATAGTATCCTGCAATGAGCAAGGCACTATTCCACTCATTAGAAACCTGTCATGTCATACAAGTTCAGAAATACTGAGTAGTAGTGTTCTCTCTGAGGGTGTGTAGGCTGTTTCAGATTGTGGTAAAACAGATTTCTTTGGGAGACAGAATGACAAGCATTAGCCAGAGAAGAGCTTTGAAGAGTGTAGGAAAATGCCTGAGCCCTCGATCTCCTGCACATCACTGTTTTGGAGATGTGTTATAAATATGCTATAGATATCCTGCAGTCAGTCATCAGCAAAATTTGTGAGTCCTATGAGATGAGTGCTAGACTATCCTATCTACTTAGTGGTATAGGTGTCAGCTACGGAAAGTTTAAGGAAACTGATTGAACAAAAGCACCTCAAGTGTCTGCAGCTTAATATAAGCATAACGTAAGTAGTATTTGCTAAAAGACAAACAAGAACTTTGAGAAGTACTTCGATGGAGTGCTCACATGAAATGAAGTGTGTGTGTAAGGTTTCGTGGTATCAGGATTCCCCGTAGGAATAGAGCTGGCAAAGAGGCTAGCAACAGAAACAGGTCCAAGAGGAATAGACAGTGTCTCTCTTGCCACTTGTCTCTCGAGTTTGAAAGTGTTGGCACCAAACTTGTGCCTTTCTGTGGAACAGCTGTATCCTTCAGGTGCAGTGTCAACCTCCCTCTCAAAAAATGGATAATGAAGGAAATTCAGTTTTCTTATTTTGAGTATCCAGTTCTAATTTGTGATGTGCTACAGTCTTTATTCATATTTTAAATATATCCAAAGTACAAATTCAATGAATACATCTATGGGTTAGTATATTCATTTAGTCAGTTTTAAGGACTCTGACATAACAGAAAAAATTAAAGAATGTAGAGAACTAAAATTGAACAGCAGAATTGCCGTGACTTTGGTGTAAACTGGCTCATGTTCCCAGAACTGCATCATAGTTGCAAAAACATTTTAATAACATAGCACTTTTTCTGTCATCACTTTATTCTTTTGATGCATCCGCACATTCAGAGCAAATTTCTGTGCAAACTCTGATTGACCCAATTATCATGACACACACACTGTACTGGAGTCCATGTGTGTTTCGTGTTATTACTACATAAGGAGCAAGAATCCAGCAGTTGAATGTGCAAGTACAGATGCATTTGTTCAGATAACATTAAAAGATTTTAGAAGGTATCTGATGTTCATCTGTGTTCATCATATCCGTAGCCTTGTATCTGAAATCGTTATTTGCTTGTGTTATATTGATTGTTTTTTCTTTTTTTTTTTAATCAGCCATAATATTTTATGTATTCAGGTAACTTGACACTAGAATTTCATTTATTTTCTTCTAGCTGTTGTTGGTGATTACGGTGAAGACTGACAGTAACAGTGGCTTAGAGCTCTAATTATCTTGGGTTTAGAGATTCAAGAAAAAGTATTTGAAACAACTTTAATAAAAAAGAGTGAATTAACTTTTTGTGCAAAATCTAACCTTTATGATTGTAGTTGACAAGTAATTTGTTTAGACAATACAAGAAACTCCAATACTTTTGTGTAGCTGTAGTAGCAAATAGAAGCAATGCTCAAGAAAGTACAAATGGTTTTCTTAATGACACTGTGTGATGATAGATTTATTTCAACTTTTTGACAGTATCTTGGCTTGACAGGCTCTTCATCAAAATTGACACTTGGAATAGAGCGCTGTTTAGAGGGAAGATTTAATCATTCTTGAAAGACCACAGACGTTGTTCTCATAGTAAATCAGAGATACAGGAGGTTCAGAAAACGATCAAAAAAATGAGCATTTATTGTCTGTATATTATATGCCAGGAACTTATGCATTCACAAAGAGTGTACTTTGTACTTTGCCTCTCTGAGAACAAAGTCCAGCTGAGAACTTTCATCTGGTTTAATTTTCAAGTTTGACTTTTCCTCCCAGAAGACCTTGTCTCTGTACGAGTCACTACTCAAGGCAGCAGAACTGGAAGAAGAATTTTCAAAGCATATGTCTGACCAAGATTACGTTCCTGTATCTCTACAAATATTTTTAATGAACTGCTTCTGTGTCAAAAGAAGATGCCTTTTAATTTGGTGACCCAGAAAACTCTGTGAAGCTGATGTGACCCAAGGGCTTGTGCATTAAAATTAATCTGTGACAGACACTGCATATTAACATGATACTTGATGCCCTGTCATACTTGTTTTAGACTTTATATTTTTTGTGATGTCTCTGATCCTTTCTGGAGGGCAAAGTTTGTGGTTGGGAATAGCACCCTTAAAGGAAATGCAAGCATGCAGCATACATGTTACAAACCTAGGCAAAATTGCTTTTATTTTTGTAAAAGTGCATACTTTCTGGTTGCTGGAATTACAGAATGGCTAATTCTAAAGGTGGATGACTGTCAGCTCACAATATATATATTTAGATTTATGTAGCATCAACTATGTTATTACCTATATATTGTCAATTACTAGAGCTTCTTGGTGAAAAAAAGTTACAATATGGATCAGTACTGAGAAGGGTGGAGTGGTTGCACCTCCTGTTGTGCCCACTGCCCAGGATCCATACGTACAGCTGAAGTGGGTAAGATACAATCTGTGTCACTCTCACCTTGGAGGTAAATTCAGCGTTCAGCTGGATGGATGCACGCCAGCAGTGTTGTGTGGCCAGGATGCTCCATCTCACCATCCACATGTTCAGATTTTGTTTCTTAGCATTCTGTGAGCTTGTAAGGGTTGTGGCTTAGGTGCCTTACAGGTGCCTTTTGATTATGATCTTTTTGTAGTTAAGATCCATATTCACTTATATGGCACTATCACTTGTTCCCTTTTTATGCAAGTGAAATACATTGTCATAATTTAACCTTTCGTGTCATTGTTCCCATGATCTATTAACATAGTGAAATGTAAATCCATAATACACAAAGATGCCATTGATTTTTAAATGAGAAAATCTGCTTATTTTTAAAATGGTGAGCCTAGTAACTTAGAGAATTAAGTGAACAAATCAGGCAGTGGAAAACTGAGATGGCAACATCAAACAGTATAATGAACAAAGCAATCATTCTAGGAACAACAAAAGAACAGATAAGAGTGAAGTTTATCTTTGCCCTTAGGGAAGCACTATGAAACAAAATACAGGATTGCCTGTTTTCATTAGTGAGCTTAAAAAAAAAAGAAAAAGAAAATACCTTATCAGTTATGGGAGAGAAAATTTGTTTTTTAGATTAAATTGCCTGAGGCCAGAAAAACATGTAATGTATATCAAAATCAGTGCTTAGCGGGCATTTTCTGTGCACAATCTTTATTTACTTTTGTTAAAATGATGAGATTGTAACGCTGAACTTTGATTAGTAGATCCTGCGTGTGTTTGCTGCATTTCCAGAGTTGTATGTAGGCAGAAATTTTGGGGATAAAAGGCCCTAGTACTTGATGAGCTAGTTAGATGAACCAAAGCATTTTATGTCCAAATCACTGAGAATTTGCAGATTCATATACAGTCAGAAAACTGCAAAAAGATGAGTTTCGACAAAATTTCTCTAAAATCTGAATCTCAGATTTAAATCCTAGGTTTGAATTTTCTCTGGTTCAAAGTAAAGGAACAGTTTACACAAACCTCTACAAATGAAGCCATATTCAATCACAGATTGGTACACTGCACTTTTGTCCTTCTGACTGTTAACACCTAAGCTTATCTACCTGAGGTCTGGTGTAGCTACAGCCAGTATCTCAGTAGTAGACCGTGTCTAAACATCATAATGAAATCAGCATTAAACAGATGAGCAGGCTCCTGAAAGTGCTCCTCTGGCTTTGTTTCAACCATCATAATTCAGGAGAGTGGTTTTCTCTAAGTTGTATTTGATCTAATTTACTTTTAATTATTATAGAATTAGTACATGAAGAAATGCCACGTTCTTGTCCCAAGCGTCTCTCAGTCAAAAGGCTTGGCCAGTTCTCACTCAAATTAATGGAAAAGCTACCACAGATTTTGTTTAAAGTTTTTATTTAGAATTTTAAAACACTATTTCTGGGGTTATTGGAATGAAGAGGTGGTAAAGTGAAGAGCTGGCATGCTTCTCTGGCTTCTTAAAAGGCAAGAGGATGGGAGTGCCAAGAGCAAATAAATGGCATTGGTGAGGCACAGTCCTTCCGTGCCAAGTTTGGTAAGGCCTGTCATTTTTATCAGTAAGTTTCCTGCTAATATGGTTTTCTTCCTTGAGTTTTGAAACAGGCTGATACTAGATAACTTTATCTTTTGTCTTCATCTTCTGTCTTTGCACAAGACCGCAACAATCTTTATTATATGCCTGCACATAATTAGGTACAAGGAAAGCATGTTTGAGTCTAGAATTATTCTCATTGTTTTCTGGTTTTTATGCTTCCCTTTCCTTCTGTCTGTAGCTGTTACCTAGGGCTGTAAACATTCTGGTGCTGAGATTGTCTTTTGCTTTATGCCTGTAAGTGTTACCACTGCAGTAGACTAAGATGGACCATGACTTTCATCTGTGCCTGCAGATGTTGCAGTAAGAGCATGCTTTCTCAAATCCTGTCTTTACCCAGAGAGAGATAGTAATGGTATCCAGGACGTTACCCATGAACAGTTTTGTAAAGAGAAACAGCAGGATCCATTCAATGAGTTTCCAGATCCCACGCTCAATGTTCATAAATTCTTGAATGGATGAAAAGTCATTTGAATTTATTAAAATATTAATGAACATTAACTAAGTTAACATGAAAGTATGGGGAAACTTTCATAAATGAAGAGGCACTCATTTATATGTGAATACTAATTTTCCCATCCGGTAATATGTCCCTGCTGGAACATGTAAGAAGTACAATTAGTCATCATGTCAGGAGGCACAATACCATTATTTTAATGAGAAATACAAATGCACACTTAGCAAGTGCAAAAACCATTGTGAGGAGTAAGATGTAAATGTAATAATATGGTAAAGGCCTCTGTAATATTTTCATATAGGGGGTACACTGAACTATTTTGTTTTAGCGAAGAATTTGTAAATAAGTAAATAAATGGAATACAACCAAGACTATGAGGTTAAATGTGTCCAATGAGGAAACAGTTCAAGGAGATACTGTTGATAAAAACCCCTATGCTTTCAGAAGTTACTGTCCTCATACTAAAATTATTGACCAATAACAAACTGCTCAACACCATCTGTCATGGTAAGGACAGTCCTGATTTTCCTGTTCTCCTGTTGCTCTGAAAGGTTTTGTTGATTTTATTACGTCTGTATTTTATAATTCTTAGGAATTCTGTAAAGTTTTTTGCCTTGCCTCTGCTGTACATTAGATCTACAGAGTGTAGAAAAATGGGGAGCAGGGTGGGAAACTCCTTTTCTGAAAGATATGTCAGATCTTAAACATTTGGTAAGACTGAGGTTTTTTTTGTTTGGGAAAATGTAATTATCCTTCTATTTATTCACTGGAGTATTTTTGTGTATCTCTTTCAATGGTCACAAACAGGGCTCAGAAGATTAAAAAATGAGAATTTTTCATTTTATGAGACTTTTTTTTAACTGGTTGAAAGTACTTAATATTCTTCATGTTATTAGTAAGACCCCAACAAAATCAAACACAACCTCCTGCCTCCCCGCAGTCCAAGCAGTAAGGCAAAGCACATCTAAGCATTATACTTTTCTACATTTGGAAGAAAACCTAAAGCCTAGTTATCTCATCTTCATTTTAGGTTCACTTCTAACTGATACAGATGAGAAATCACACTGCTGAATGCTTCTGAATGAAAATTGGATCAAGTGTTATTAGTACAAAACCTGGAGCTGGACAAAGAAACACTTTTTAAGTGCTAAGTATTCTCTAAGAAACTGTCAAGCTTTTAATTTTGTTTTGTTGTTCTTGGTTTGTTTTTTTTTCTTTATTTTTGTTTCTTCTACCTTACATGCCTCATCACAGATTTTAGGGACAGGAGCTTGTCCTTCCCTCTTGCAACTAGCAATGTAGTTGCAAAAGCACATAGTAGAGCTATAGGACCCATTTAATACCTACCCACTGAACTAGGAGCGCGCTTAAAACGTCTCCTTCAGTTTCCACCTCAAAGAGTTCTCTATTTTTCTATCAATAATTAAAGACTGACTAAAGCAAGAAATCAGGACAGGGATCTCCAACATCCCATAGACAGTAGGGTCTCACTTTCTCACTGTCTTTTGCTGGAACATTTTCCTCAAAGCATATCGAACAGGCACCTTGGTCCAGGAGGTATCAACAGGCATGTGGCTGCATCTGGCTCACATTCCTACCCCAGTGAGTAATTCATTAGTGGAAGAGGTCATCCTGCTCACAATGACCAATAACCTGATTGTAAATGCATGCCCTTGGGCCTTGAAAACTAGTTGAACAGTTTGTAGCCTGTGTGAGGCAGACTTTCATGTTCAGAAGGAGTAATTTTAATGTTGATCATGATGGCTGCATGGGGTAATTTGTCTCTAATCCTGCTGTGGACACAGCTGGGAAAAAAACCCTTCACAAAACTGAATTCATGCTTTTCAGAGAGTTTCAATCTGATGAAAACATCAGATTGGCTTCTTTCTGAAAAAAACTGTCTTCCTGAAAGCAAGCACTGGATACTTAATAGCACAAATTGTGCACAAATTGAAATGGACCTGTGAAGTAGACTGAGTTTTATACCAATCTCCCCAGGCAAAGGAGAGAGTTATATCTCCTGTGGAGTTTGTGGATAATGTAATAATGATAGATGGATTTTTGACTGAGGAGCATTCTGCCGAGTTTTAACAGGTGGTGAGATGTGACCCCAGCCAGTGACAATAACTATAATAGCTTCACATTCACCTTGTGCTGCCCCACAGGTTTTTGGAGGCTTCCATCTATAACTGTTCACATTGCAGGTGGATTGTCATCTCCTTGGGGCAGTGATTACCTTTTTCACAATATGTATGCTTTGGTTTATAGCAAAGGGCTAAGCAAGCCTCAATGGTGACTTTTACATGCATCTGCAAAATAAATAATTCAGCCCCAGCAGTAAAAAGTATTTTCTGCTGGGAGTATTTGCTGCTAATAGAAGAAACCTTTTTACAGAAATGCCGTAGGAGATATTCTGGTCTGCCTCAGTCTGTGAATCTTTCCTCTCTCGAGTTTGAGAGGGGGAAAGCTCTTGTCTCACATGTACCGGGCAGTTCAGTCACTTGCTGTACAACAGGCCAGGAGGAAAACATGAGAAGTATCAAGGTAGACTTCTCTGTTCCCAGGGCATTGCCTTTACAATACGTCTCACTCCTCAGCACTTCTCTCTTTTTTCTTCCATTAGGCACTCTTTCCCTCACACAGCTTAGCTCAGCTGACCTTTTTTTTTCTCTCCTGTTACATGGGGATATGGCATCTATTAAAACTGAAAAGGAGGCACAAAAGTATCTGAACTCCTTCTGTTTTGACATCATGTTTCTGGTCATGGGAGTTTTAGAACTGGATAGACTGTTCTTTTTCTGTTCAAAAGGCATAGTAATTTCCTACTTTCAAGTATGACTCGCATTGTAGACTCAGGATGGCTTACTGTCTGGAGTGGTTTCTGATTCTCTGTTTGCAGTTTTATTCTGTGTTTCCTTCTTCTTGTTTTGCTATAGATTTTTCTTTAAACCCTGACTTAATTTTATTTTTTCTCCAGGTTTCATTGTCACATAAAAATATTCATTCTAATCTCTCTGTACCTTAGTTGCTGTTGGGGCTTTCAGGTGGGTTTAGTGAAAAATCCACAACCTGTAGCTGTTTAACATATACGTAACTCAAAAAAGACCAGCCTACACTTTGCAGGTATACTCTTCAGTAGACAGGCTCATGACTAAAATCCAAGTCTGCTCCAAAACTGACTTTAATCAGGGCAGAGCCAAATTATCTTCTGATGTGTTATAGTCTCTCTTCCCTAAAACTCCCATCTCAGAACAGGCACAAGATTTCACACTGCTCAGATTCTAAGAGGGAGAGCTTGTAGGGCTGTGTGCCACAGGATCGTGTGGGA
Source organism: Psilopsiagon aymara (assembly GCA_024733675.1). Taxonomy (NCBI): domain Eukaryota; kingdom Metazoa; phylum Chordata; class Aves; order Psittaciformes; family Psittacidae; genus Psilopsiagon; species Psilopsiagon aymara. The sequence goes on along the minus strand of JANRGW010045315.1, from coordinate 15,345 downwards.
AATTTCACCTAAACTTTTAACTTCAGAATTTTAATTGAAAATATTAAATTCTCTTATTTTGTTCCTGCTTTTCCAGACTAGCTAAACATTTCTTTGCTGTCCTGCAAACAGTTGGCTTCAAATACATTGTTGAATATTTCACCTGAAATCTCCTATGTTGCCAGTCTTTGCTATGCATGGCTTGCAATGTTTATGTAAAGGAGGGTTTTCCAGTATTGTCATAACAATAGACAAGGATGAAAAGTGATACAGTACAGAGCTGTGTCAAAGGAAACTATTTCTGCAAGGATTTGATATTTTATTTTACTAACAATGTGTAAGTCAGATACTGTTGTGACAGTACAGTCAAGGTGTCTAACCCTGCTGGGACAAGGTTCTTCTTGGGAGACAACTCCGCTTTAAGTAGAGTTTCCAAATAGTGACAAGTGGACTTAGAGATGAACTTAGAGAAGTGAGAGAGTTCATTTTAGTGCCTTATTATGCAAGAGATGAGATTGTGTTTATAATCAAAACTGTGAAGCCATGCTCAATTGTTATGTGAAGACAGGTTTATTTTTGTTCTGTTGTTATGAATGATAGATGTAAATTGGATGTAGTCTGGTATCCTGATTTTTCTTTTTACATAAAAATGAAAGTTAAGTTTTTAATATAATTTACACAATAAATAATAAAGTGACACAGGAACTAGAGACCAAAGAACTGTCATATGAAAGGAAATCTTATTTAGTCAGGTTATGATTTAATTTTGCATCTAATCAGTAATGACCAAATCGCTGAGGGCAAGCAAAAAGCTAGAGTAAAAAAGGAAATTTGTCATAAACAAGAATCTCTTTCAACCAGGAGACTGTTGCAGTAATGCCCATCCTATATCCATATGATAAAAATAGCAGTTCTGCATTTTCAAGGTACAGTGTATGTGTTTAAAATCAATCCAGATTTATTTTAACATTGTGAACATTTGGGGCGTAAGTGTATAAACATGAAGTAGGCCATTGGTGCTACAGACTTTATAATGCAGGGGTGACTGGAGGTCACAGCTGTATTGGCTGGTGTATTCTGCCTGCAGGAGTGTTGCGGTTTAAGCCCAGCCAGCAACCCAGAAAACACGCAGCCGTTTGTTCCCTACCCCACCTTCCTCCCCCGACTCCCCTAGGGATGGGGAGGAGAATCAAAAGAATGTAACTCCCACAGGTTGAGATAAGAACCCTCCAGTAACTAAGGTATAACACAAATCACTACTACTACCACCAATAATAATAATGATAAGGGAAAGAACAAGGGAAGAGAATACAACCACTCACCACCCAATGACCGATACCCAGCCCAACCCGAGCAGTGATCTAACCCTTCTGGGTAACTGCCCCCAATTTATATAGTGGGCATGACATGCTGTGGTATGGAATACCTCTTTGATTAGTTTGGGTCAGGTGTCCTGTCTCTGCTTCCTCCTGGCTTCCCCTCCTCCCTGGCAGAGCATGAGGCTCAGAAAGTCCTTGGTCAGGCTAAACATTACTGAGCAGCAACTGAAAACATCTGTGCTATCAGTGCTGTTCCCAGGCCAAAAGTCAGAAACGCAGCACTGCACCAGCTACTAAGAAGGAGAAAAGCGATTGCTACTGCTGAAGCCAGGACAAGTTGACATACAGCAGAAAGAGTCTCCACAGGAGTAATGATGAAATGCATGTACAGAGCATAACAGCTACTTAAATTGTGGAAAATACCTTTCTGGGCTGCAGTCCATTTGGTATGTTGGGTAGGTGGGGAAGGTAGACGGTGAATTTTGTGTTTCTATCCCCTTGGACATCCAAGCTGCCTGTAGCAAGAGGTATTCTTTCCCCTCATCCCTGATCTCTCCTACCTTTTTTCCTTCACCTTTGTGGGAATGATTTTTACAAGTGTCTGGCCAAAAGTGGAGGAGAGGAAGGTCACTTGAGCGTTACTCCTGCTGTGTTCAAGATGCAGGGCCAGCCTTCCGCTGGCCCTGGCTATGCCCGAGGTGCCCTGAACATCCTTTGCCACGGTGGAGACTCAGTTTCTGCTCTGTGCAGCAGAGTTTTGCTTTGTACTCTGCCTTTGGTTTTTACTCTGTAAACTCTTCAAGACAAGGCCTCACCTTTAATGAGTTTTTATGTGAATTTTCTGTATGAGCTTATGGACATCACACAATATACTGTGATTTCAGCAGTAGCCTCTGGGTGCTAACTTAAGAAGCTAGTTATCATTGTGCTTGAGTCTTTCTTAAATGTCACTGCATGTGTTTGCTCTGTATGAGCAGACAAATGAAATCCTTAACCTGAGCTATTCAAATTCTAAATGAAGACACAGAGAGGTAGGATATACTGTGAAGACTGAGGAGGGATTAGTCTCAGAATTTAATATGTGCTATTTGTTTGCTTCTTCAGGGCATCATGGAAGAATTACTCTTCAGGAGAGATAGGGTGTGAAAAAAACAGTAAATCAAGATGACATGTAAGGTGCAATGAACAAGAGAACTGACAAAGCAGAAGAAGGGCTTGTTGAGGCTTATTTCATTGGCAGGGTTTATTAGTGAAGGGGAGGTAGATAATGAAATATGATAGGCTCTGATATTCATCCTGTAATTTAGTGTGTGCATGTGCACTACTGTGTTTTCTTCTTCTCCACATTATGTGTAATTCAGCTATCCCATTCCATGCTGATAAGGATTCAGATTTATCACAGTTTTAATTTCTGATCTACTCCTACTGCCTGTTACATATATATATTATGTCCATATATTTTGCCTATTACAAGGAGCTCTTTTTCTCAAAGCCTGTGTATATGCTGTTCATGGAATGTATGCTGAACATCTGTTGATATGATTAGGAAATAGGGCTTCCAGCTCCTGACAAAAAACGGCTGGAACATTCTTCCACTTAATGCATGAAAGTTCAGCACTCAGACTGATTGCCGCATATGACACTGAAAGCTTTAAATGACCTAGTAAGTACTTACTGCAAAACCATCAGGTAATGGGTGGAAATTGGCTGAATGGGCTCTTTCACCATTTACGGGTATAACGAGGTCTACTTGACACTGGGTGCAAGAGTGAAACAGTAGTCTTCTATTGATACTCAGATTATCTACCATTGCTGTACAATTTTGATCTCTCCATGGTCCTATCCTTTGGAGCTATAAGGTCCAATTCTTCTCATTTATTTGGGCAGTAGGGTGTTTTTGCTATGGCTTTATTTGAGGGACTATCTGAATAGCATCAGTGTTTGTAAAGGAAGACCTTCGGATGGGTGCACAATTTTTTAAGAGCGTATGTTGAAGCCCTCTCTGAAAGACAAGCTTAAAATATTGATAGAAAAATAATAAATGTTCATTATTTCATGGGATGAGTAGAATTTGTTCTGTACCTGGTTTAAAAGGGTAAGAAAATAGGCTTTTTAACATAACCATTTTAATGAAATGAACTATGTATGAAGTTCAGAAACTCAAATATATCATTAGTCTGGCAGACTCAGGAATCCTAATGGAATTCAATACAACTATATGCAATTTCAGGCATTTAAAATATTGAATGTAGAACTATAAAGACATAAAGGAATAATTTGTATAAGCTGTCAGTCAGAATAGAAATACACGTTGTACAAATTTTTCCATTTGTCATAACTGAAGTAAAAAGAGAAGTGATGTCAAAGCTCACTTCTGGAAATGTGGTTTAAGTACAGGATGAATGAGTTATGACTCATACAGTTGGTAATGAAAAGGAGAATCTTTCACCTCAAAATCCTTAATTTAAATCCCAGTCCAGGTGGCTGTAGGCCCTATCACCTGAAGACTGCTGGGGAACTTTTTATCTTGATGGTAAAAACCAGCATGAGGTACTTAAGACAGGAAGATAAACAAGTGAATAGATGTAGAGACTTGACTGCTTTCTGAGGTCCTGCAGTAAACTGAAACTCTGAGAGTATCTCAGTGCTACCTTTCTGATGTATATTCTGTTGTCCAGCCTTTTTTCTCTCTAGATTTCTACATTATAATCTTTATCATGGTCACTGTGAGAGCAGAGGTCATCTGTAAATGTGAATTAATAGTAACATGAGAGAGAGTACATATCCATTACTTGCTGCCAGTCATTTAGAGACATGCTTCTTCTCATTTCTCATGCATGGTATAAAGAAGATTATCATGGAAAAAAAGCATGTTTCTTTTCTGCCATCTAAAATTTGAATTCATTAGTTTGAGACTTCCTAGAAGTACAGCTGAATGAAGGCCAGAGTTCTTCATTTAATCCACAACTAAAACTTGCAGTTTATTAAAATTGTTTCTGTCCTTATGACCTGCTGCTTTAGTCAACTTGCTATATTCTGATTTCTTTCTTTGATAGGCTGGAAACATTGACAAATGGGGAAGGCATAAAATATTTAAAGCCTGTAAGGCACTGCAAATACCGAAAGGACTATTCCACATGTGTGGTGTTACACTGAGTCTTTTAGAGAAGCATTTGCAGCTCGTTAGCTATAGCCAGAGTTGCTGTTTTGTTATATATCACTGAAGTCCATAATGGAAGTAAAAATAAACTTTGGAATATACTTTACAATTCCAGTCTTTCTTTATCACTTGCTTTGGATAATGCATGTTGGATTCCGAAAGACAGAGTAAGAGATTTACTGCATTACCTAATGAATGACTGAAAATGATCGAACTGGAAGTGACCCTTGGAAAAGCTCTAAATCCCTCCACTCATTTGGCTCTTGCTGTTTCTGTGTCTTGCTGAGCTGTTTGTATGAGCTGAAATATTTTTATTTAACTGAAGAGGAGAGTAAGTCAACGTAAGGTTATAAAACTTCCATTTGGGCCTGAAGGAAACTCATTAATGTCCACAGCATGTGGTCCTCTTACACTAGGACTGCCACCTGTCATCAGCTTAGCCTGGAAGCTTTGACTAAAAGAAGCATGTAGGAAGGTACTTATATAAATTGCAGAATAAAAAGAGTATCCTGTCCCCAAGGAGGAAGTGGAGAACATTTGAATCAAAATGTCTTTTAAGCTCCCCACACCTACTGTCCAGTTAAAGCATATTTAGAATTTTGTTAGCTTTTTCTTTTCCTTATTTTGCAGTCTCCTCCTGTGCTATAACTTTGGGCTAAGTTGCCTGGAGTTCAGGAAGCAGGAAAAAGTAGTGGCTTAGTGTGTAATAACCTAGTAATGAAAAAATGAAGAAGAATTAAACAGGATTGTAATAAACCCCACCAACCTGGGGAAGTCCCCTATTAATAAATCATAAGAATGAGGGATTCAATGAAGAAATCAAAATATGTGTCCTGTGTCATTACTAATAATAGTCTGCTTGAAGGCTTTTTTTTGTAATAGAAACTATTGTTAATAAAGAAGGCTTTTTGCAGCCATTGGGATTTTTTTTTTTTCTGAGTAACAGTGGTGCCAGTTGGCACTGCATTTCCTAGGTAATTTTCTACTGTTCTAATGAAGTAATGTATTGAAACTACTGTAGGGACATATGCAGTCAGATTTTGTTGTTTTTTTCAATTACCCTCTTCAATGCAAAAGGTCAAAGGATAAATAATTGACTTGACTGAGTCTCCTGTGGGTTCATAGTAAAAGTTCCAGCTTGTTTCTTACCAGAAATTGGTCCAGGGAGGCTCTTAGCACAGCTGTAGCTGCCGGACTGCACATGTGAAAGTGCAACACACAAAGAGGAATTTGTGGCTGTCTTGGCATAGGAGCCTGCATGGGTGAGGTTTCTTCCACTCATTTCACAGGGAGCTCAGCTGGTAGATCAGATTCTCAACTCACATAAATCCACATTGCTCTACTCATGTTATGGAGGTAGAATGACAGATTCCAGCTGAGTTTTTTGCATCCTTAACATCCATACTTATGTCAGCAGAGGACTGATGTACCTCCAGACTCCAGCTGCTGTGTTCTGCCTGTTACTGCTGAGAGCTTGATGATACTACAGCAGTTCTTATGGATGTCTCAGAGCTTCAGCCTTAGCATTTCTCCACTGTACTGCAAGGTATCTTGCCTTCAGTCAGTCCCTTGAAAATACTTGCTTTGTAACTGTTAAAGGTGTAACCTGATGTCTTATCCTGTCTCCTTAGCGGAGTCCTAACTAGGGTAATCGGAAACTTCCGCAGAAGCTTTGATATAATGGAGGGTTGCTGACCTGCCAGAGTTGAGGTTAGCAGGTCGGCACTGTATGTGTATGTGTAGTGATACCACTATCAGGCAGCTTTTCTACCAATGGTGAAATTAAGATTGAAAATACTTTATTTCTTGTTAAAATTAGTATTCAGTCCTATATGGTGGTTGCCAGGGATGACTGTTCTTAGCATCTTGACCTTTTCTACTGTTAAAGGGTGTGCTGTCTTCTGGTTTCATCAGAAGATGTGTACTACACAGTACTACACATCAGAAACTGTGTACTGCACAGCTTGTACCTGTGGAGATGCAAACCGATGAACCATGAGAACTGAAAGGAAGGCATCCACAGTCAGTCTCTGTGTTTCTTAGGAGTGTTTCAGAATCTCTAGTTCACTAGAAATCTTTTCTTGGGAAAAAAAGGGTTCAATTTGAAATGAAAACAAATTATGGGCAAATATAAGTGTTTTGTGGAAAAGCAGTCCTGCATCTTAGCCAGCTTTGTTCTGAGTAGGTACCCCTCATTCATGTTGCAATCACTTGAATCTCCTATTTTTGTACATTGCAGGTAAAGGCCAGACCCTCAGTTGAGTAAATTGACTTAAGTGATATTCCAGAAGGTACAAATCAAAGCATATTGTGTCTACTTGAGAACTTTTTTTTAAATCACTCATTCACTCTATTGAATATTGCAGTTCAAGCAGAGAGGAGAAAGCTGCTGTTTGTTTCTGCTTTATTTTATTTTGAGAGTATGAGCTGGATGTTAATCTCTCGTACAGAAATGTCTGAATATTTCAACAGAAGAAAAGGTTGCTGAGATGCTTTTCTGATGAAGCTTTTTTGCTTTTATTTTTTTGTGTCCTGTTTAATTTTATTTCTTTTTGGAAGGAAATTTTCCTTTGAGCTTCTTTCATATGGCATAGAAAAAGAACGAGCATGACAGTTTATTAACTTTACAACATTTCTTGGCCTTGTTTTCAGATATGAAGAGGAGACATTTTATGATTACGTAATTTAACTGTCATTATCTTTTGACTTATCTGAGTATGATATATAATATGCCCAGTTGCATGCCTTCATATTTCACTCTGTTGTAATCAACAGCCCCCTGCGTGAAAATTATTTAGGAACAGATTCTTCTGTGTTAGTCAGCTTGAGTTGTCTGGTAACTGAAAAGTAGCCCCATTCAGGGGAATATCTTACCCTATTGCAAGGAATAAGATATTATTTAGTTGAGAAAAGAACCAACTTAACCCCAAACAATTGTGAAGCAAGTCATTAGGACAGAATCACAGTGTTGTTATGCCGGGAGCTTGTTATGCAGATTTATTGCCAGCTCATCATGACTTGCAGTTATTCCTCCTGAAACATTATTTAAGAAAATTTACTATTCATTGCAATAGTTTGGATCCTGCAAACTTGGGCCAATCCAGTTACGTGACTAAACTTAAGACTTTTATTGCATAATCTTATACAGATTCATACTTCACAGATCCATTTTGGGGGTAAAGAGGAAACCTATATATAATTTGGAGTGCAAGATTCCTTTCTTCTGGCAAAGTGCTTACAAAGGTGTGTTCTTTTTAATAAAAATCACATTCTCTTTCTCACTAACATGTCTTTGCTTCTCATTCCAAATGTAATTCATACAACAGCTGCAGGAACAATTTCTCACCAATCCTGCTTTTCATCAAGGAATCACTGTACTTAAGGCAAAGAAATATTTAAAACCTAGGAGATTATCTTAAATTTCAAATTGTTTTGTCTCAGTATTAGCATCAGAATTTGCCCTTTGCGCACCTACATTGCATGTACTTGTGTCTTGTTATTTCTGTCTGTTAGACAAATGTCCAGAAACCACCTGAGTAACTGCATTATTGATCATATAGTGATTTTCTGTCCCCTTTGTTTGGTTTATGTCTCTATGAGAACTTTAGAAATAACGAGCATCTATTTAAATCTGTTTATGGCCAGTGCAGTCGTAAAAAGGTTTAGATAATTGTACATGTGTCTGTGCGCTTGAATTTGTCTCTTACAATTAATCTTTACTTTTCTGTCCTTGAAATGTTCCAGTACAAATTCACTTTTTCGTCGTTTCTGTTCATTGTTGTCATTTTTATATATCAGTCAGCGAATTTAGATTTCAGGGAGGAAAAAAGACAGAAAAATGAGGGGATTAATGTTAAGAAGTTGGTGGATAAAGTGTTTGTAAGGTGTGCCAGTGTGCAGAGATGAGGATATCCTACTGTACACATGGATGTCTCTGTCCTCAAGTTGGCCTTGTTTTTTTCTTCAGCCATGATCATCTTGTAGAAGTGGATGAAAGTGCATTCGACACAGCACCTTGATCTGAGAAAACTGCTGACAAAGATATATTGCTGAGTTGGGTTTTCTTTTCTGGTTTTTCTTTTTAATTGTCTTGTTTAAAGGTTCTTTAAAAGCGTAATGCAGATTCAGACTTACTCTGTGAATCACTTTTTCTCTGTCCAGTCCTTACTGAAGAATGTGTTTCTTGGAGAATTACATCACCACTATTAGTTAGACAACATGACTGTCAGCGTCTCTATTGATAGAAGGAAGGCAAGTGTTGATGCAAACTTTATCACATTTTATATCTTGTTATTGCGACTTATTTCAGCTTGTTTAAAGGGAATTCGAACATACTAACAGAGGTGTTATAGTAAAACTTTAATTATGTTTATGTAATATATAAATATAAAATTTAACATAAGTATTATATATACATATATATAAATAATAAATTAGTAAAATAATTATAAAATAAATATAAAAAATAAAAGTATTAAAATACTTGTTGAAAAGGCTTGAAAATACTCCACATGGGGAATATAGGAATATTCCAATATGGAATATCTTGGTGTGTGCATGTGTGAACAAGGATCTTTGCAGTTTCCCACTTTTATAATCATGTGCTGAAAAGGAATGCTCTGATATGTCAGGTCAAAATTTTCCTTCTTCACATTACTTAATTGCAAAATAAGAAAGGGTTCTCTAAATATCTTCAGGTTTTGTGGGGTGTATTTTCTTCCTTCCTTGTTAATACTGTTCTTATTCAGCAAAATGCTCACCAAATCCATTAGCCCAATAATGTCGAAGAGTTCTCTACTCTATCAGTAGTAATTTTTATTAGTCCCATAATATGGAAGTATACTTACTATGAAGGATGATGAGAGAAGAGGGTGCTACAAAAACACAGAAGGAGTTTCAACAGGATTTGAAGTGGGGTGAGGGTGTCTCTGAAGGTTGTAGGCTGAATCTGCATCTTAGAACTGTCAGAAAAACTCTTCCATGCAGTTTTGTGGAGTGGTCAGGATGAGAAATGAGCTAACAGTCCACCTGTAGTAAGAAGCCTGTGTTGCTTTTTGCTGCAAGTTGAGGTGGTAGTGAGTACTTTAGCCCTTTCTGTATCCTTTGTCACCAGGTCCCCTGCCCCATTCAGCAGCAGGCAGGTTTTCCCCCTAGTTTTCTTTTTGCTGCTGATGGAGCTGTATAAAACCTTCCTTCTTACCCTTCATGTCCCTTACCACATGCAACTGCAGTTGTGCTTTAGCTTCCCAAACACTGTGACAGCATACCTTGTCAGTGTTTGTATTCCTCTTGGGTCACTTGACCCCTCTTCCACTTGTATGCTTCCTTTTTATGTTTGAGTTTTGACCTACTTGTTCATCCATGCAAGCCCCCTACTGCCTTTGACTTCTTGTACATGGAGATGGATCAGTCTTGGTCTGGCAATCTTTGGAAATTAACCAGCTGTCCTAGACCCATCTTCCCTCTGGAATCATCATCCATGGGATTCTTCGAAGCACATCATTGAACAGGCCAGAGTCTTTCCTCCTGAGGCTGAAGGTTGTGATCCTATCTCACTCCTCACAATCCTGAACTACACTATCGTCACAAGGTTGCTGCAGCAAAGATTGCCCCAGCCTTCACATCTTTGCCCTGTTCTACCTTATTTGCAAGTGTGAGGTCCTCCTCTGCTTCTTGATCATCTGATCTAAGTCAGGAAGTTGTCATCAATGCAATCTAGAAACCTCCTAGATTGCATGTGTCCTGCTGTGTTGCCTCTCCAGCAGATACAGTAGCTCAAGATCATTACTTTATATTATTAAATATGGCAGTTTCTCTGATGCACCTGCTATGCTGGATATTTTACAAGCATGTAGCATGGAGGTGACTTGTGTCTCAGAGGATGAGGGAAAAGTTTGTGGATGGAGAGAGAAAACTGAGAAGTATAGCTGTTGAAGTGAACACAATGAAAAAATGCTGAAGCCATCTGCAAAGTATTGCTGACTGGATTCAAAGAAGCAAGTCTTTGTACAGTCTTTGTGGGTAAGTAGGATCACATTAAACAAACCAGACCCCCCCTTAATGTGTCCTCAAAATGGAAGCATTTTACAGAGGTCTGGAAGCTGGCTAGCATCCAAAGGTAAAACCCATTCATAATTATGAATATATTCTGTTATTTGTTTTCAAAACAGCTAATTGATATTTTGGTTTTCTTTTGCTAAACAGTATACTGGATAAATAATATCTTGGACAAAATTACTCTCTGATGTAATTCCATTAGAATTGCTTGAATATACTGTAGTAATATAAAGTGTGTATTTGGCTGATAAAATCTACATATTCACACAAGGACTTGATGTTTTTCAAGATGTGTAGTTGGAAAACCAAACAATTACTGCAATAGGTCAACAACTCTCTATTCCATGAAGTGCACGTCATAATGCTATAGAAATTGTAGGTGGTTTTCTGTGCTGCTGCATAGTGCTTTGTGAGATTAAGCAAGGATATGGGATATAAAAATCTGTAAAAGCTTGTGTTGCCTACCTTATCTCTACAAATGTATTTTCATCATGAATTTTAGCACTGTAAGTTGAAACACTGAAAGGTTTTTTTCTTCTTAGTTCTGTTTTCGGTGTTTGTGAGAATCTCTTCTTGCAAAGTTGGTTGCCACTGAGGCAAAATATATGGCTGTCTTAATGAAAGAAGAGTTTTACAAGATCATGCTTTTCAATCTCATAACTGTACTTTTTCAGTCCCTCATAGATGAGTAATCTTATCCTACTCTAGCCAGTATGAAAAGACTAAATAGGAGAGACATCTCCTGGCCTAAAAGGTTTTTGTTCTTTCAGTCTGCTTCCTCAAAAATTGGGTAAGTTAACTCATGACAAAACTCAGTATGTATTAGCAGACTACTACCAAGGATGAATATAGCCATACATTTTCATTCTGAGGACATTTCCTCAGGATGCACAAGTCTTTCTTTTACAGTTTTGTAATCATTTGCTTGAAAAATCAAGAAGGAAGTAATGATAAACCCAAATGGAAAGAATCAGGAAACAAATTACAAGAAAAAAGGGATATGTTAAAATAGCTCATAATATTTATCGTATTTCTACAGAAAATATGAACAGGCATCTAAGAAGCAAAAGGAAGGTCAATGACCTTATTGTCTTCCATGTGCCATTATTCAGTGGTCATTTCAGGTATCTTATTTCTGACTGGGGAATTCAAAGCAGCAAATTAGACTCAAGGTTTGCAACTAAAGCAAGATCTCTCTAGAGTGCAGTGCAGATTGTGAGAAAGGCAGCTGTTAAAAAAAAGAAAACAAAAAACCAAAAACCCAACAGATCGGCTCTTAGTTTCTTTTAAAAATATATATATAAAAAAATCCCTTTTTCCTCGAATGTCTTGGCTTCCCAGAAAAGCCTGAATTTGGTTCTGAAAAACAAGCATAGCATGACTTTTAATGAGCAGGGTGAACTGTACTTGATAAGGTCTTAAGTGTAAATGGGGCTAACTATGATGCATGAAGATCTCAAGTTGTGTACTTTGGGCATGCAGGAAGTAAACAGCATTTTTTTAGCTTGTAACTTAAAAAGCTATAGCCTAGAGATCAAAGGATGGCTGACAAGTGAAGAGCTATAAGGAACCATAATCAGTGTGAAAGGAAAAGAGAAATAAAGCCAGCTATTATGTAACAGCATGTGATGATTTTATTAGTAAGTTGTATGTAGTGCTTTTTAATAGTCCAGACAAACCAGAAAAACATTTTTCAAAACCCCTGCATAGAGAACATAAATACATTCCAATCAGCCACGTGATTCCTAGGCCACACTGCAGAATATGTCCAAGTTTATTCTTGCTGAACCCTTTCTTCACTTGAGAAACTAAATCTTAACTGGCGCAAAGCTGATGCTTTCATTTCCTAGAGACACATACCAACCAGACTGGCGAGCAGGAGATTCACATGAGTATATGAGTATCCCCCAAAAATATAAAGAACTACTCTGAATATTGATTGTGTTGCAATGAGTCCTGATCAAGGACAGTCGAGCTAAAATTCATCTGACTAATAAATTGTATGGATTTTGTATCACAATGAAAAGTAAAGATTTTTGGTTTAGCGCTGCTATAACATGTTGTGTTTAAACACTCAACATAGAATTTAAATAATGTTTGATAACATTGCATAGGAACTGGAGTGCAAAGGATTTGCCCAACTAGAGCATACTGTTATCAAGCCCATCTGTTTCTGCAAGAGCTAGTGCATAAGGATGCTTCTCATCTAACTTAATATAGAGATGAATTTGCACTTGCCTTTCCTGACCTGTAACCATTTTTAAGTGAGCAGCTAGGAAAAAAAAAAAAAAAAAATAAGGAAATGCTAGACTCTTTCATTTAGAAGAAGTGTGATTCATGGAGTTCCAAAGGTCCCAGATATTTATCTGATACTAATTTTCACATGTGAAAAAAGCATATAAGTCCTGGTTCCCAGAACCCCAGAAGACACCAGTTTCTACTTTAGGCTGGAGCTGGCTGATCCATTAGATCTAACATCCCCTATACTTGTTGCCTGAGGCTCTTTGGATAAAAACTCACCTTTGTTTCCTGTTCTGTGAGGTCCTCAGTGGGCCACTCTACCAAATGCCAAGTGAGGAAGTAATGTGGACAAAGACTTTCTTAGGGCTTTTTGCACTGTAACTGTTTTCATTTGTCACTTGTACTGTTTTGACCACAGATGTGACGAGGAGAGGCCCAACAATCGTCAGGTTTTGCTCAGCCTACTGCTAACATCATCCCAAGACTACTTGATATCCAAAGAGGGTCAAGGGTTGCATAGCAAGTATTGGTGAAGATGATGGTCCCTAGATTTGGCTGGTCCTCTTTTCCCTCTTTCCACTGGTTCATCCTGTATCTGCCTGGATACTAGTTGCAAACAAAGAGCACTGGGTGCTCCTGCTGTGTCTCCAGAGCATCCTGCTCCCTTGGTCTGCAGTCTGAAGCTTCTTTGTCAAGGCCTGTTGTCAGGGCTTAATGGGACTTCAGATAATCCTGTTTATGAGCATTTCCTGGATCAACCTCTTCTCCCTCCTCTCTTATTATTGCCTCAGACTGATACTGCAGCATGTTTTCTAGTATGACATCCTAGACATGCAGTGCCTCCTGCCTAAGACAGTGTAGGGCTGAGGCACCAGAGCTGGGAGTGGAAACTGGAAGAGAACAAGGCTTTTGTGGCTCACCTCTGTGGGGGAAAGAAAAAAAATTTGTAGGTCCAGGACTGTCTGCAAGGTTACAATGCAAATATCCTGCTTACAGCCAGCCACCCTACAGCTCCCTAGTTCTCTAGGGCACAATTTTGTGTGTAATACTGAGATTTACCTACTCTTTCTCTAATGTTTGAGAAGGACTGCTGAAAGTGAGCTCTTGGGTGGGAAGACTGATAAATTACCTTTACGCTATGGCCAGCAATGTGCCATGGGAGCCTTTCTTCTGATAAGGCAGGACAGCAGAGGTGCTCTCAGGTGCTGAAATGGGGGGGAAGGTCTGCAGTAGTGAAAGTGAACAAAAGCAGGAAAGAGTTTCCATGATTATGTCATACTTTGTTTTATGAGAACATGGTACTGCTTCAGATGTCCCTGAGGATGGCGGATGAGGCTTTGAAGCTCAGTGAGGGCATTTTATTACTGTTTAATATAAACTTGTTCCACACAAAGACATTCCCCATCCAGCTAGGAGAACGGGCTGATGTGTTGCCAAGACTGTAAAAAACACTATGGCATTTTTGGTAGTCAGCTACTTGATACTCTGCCTGATTTATAGTCTTGCCTACATCTTCATTTTGCCTTGGGTTATGGCATGGCATCCCTGAGACTTCACAAGTGACATGTTAGCAAACAAGTCAGAGCTTCCTTTTCTGTTTCTCTCACTTCCTGGGGGCCTGGAAGTTTCTGGGTTAGAATTACATCTCTTCCACGCACCAGACTGTGGCCATGTGGTTTTCATGTTTGCCAGAATATAAAGGAGGTGTTACTGGTCCCAAGCTCCACCTCAGCTGCTAACCACCTTCTATGCCAGATAGATAGATCTGCCTCCCAACATGTACATAACCTAAATTTCAGTGGCGGATGGACTGTTCAGATGTACTCTGCAGCCCCCAGTCCTGGGGAAACTGCAGCTCTTTTGACCTTTGTGGACCTCTCTGCGCAAGCCACATGCAGAAAAGCAGAAGAAGCACATCAGGGAATTGGAGACTGACAGTTTCAGAGCCTTTAACAGTATATTGGTGTCACTATTAACTGGAAGACTTTATCACAGTGGAGACCGCTTCTTGTTTTGGATTCTTGTGATTCTCTACAGTGCATCTGCCAGACAGTTTCATCCTTCAAAGAGCTAGTCCACACACACACACCAGAATCCTTCCAAGATCTGAACAAACACATAATATGTTGTCATGATCAGGGGATTCACTTAATTTTGCTACTCCTCTGAAATAAAGAATGTTAATATAGATGTACCCATAGGTGATGTACAAACAAGTGGCTACACCTGGGTCAGAGCAATCCCAGGCACAGCTGCAAATTGGGCAGAAAAGAGATTGAGAGCAGCCCTGCGGAGAAGAACTTGGGGGTGTTGGTGATGGAAAAATGAACATGAGCAGGCTTCAGTGTGCGCTTGCAGCCCAGAAAGCCAACCATATCCTGAGCTGCATCAGAAGGAGCGTGACCAGCATGTCGAGGGAGGTGATCCTGCCCTTCTACTCTGCTCTCATGAGACCTCACTTGGAGTATTGTGTGCGGTTCTGGTGTCTTCAACATAAAAAGAACATGGAACAGTTGGAACAAGTCCAGAGGAGGGCCATGAGGATGATCAGGGGACTGGAGCACCTCCCATATGAAGATAGGATGAGAA